>KN361531.1:0-13020 GCA_000785685.1 Uromyces viciae-fabae
TTTCCTTTTTTTTTTTTACTTTTTTTTTTTTTTTGAATCCACTTATACTATTTGTTTTATGATTAAATTTGATTTGGTGGTATTAAAAATCCATCATATTGTAGGAAGTCAGCATAGTTGCAGAATTCACCACATTAGAGGTTTATCAAGACCAAATATATGGTCAATACAAGAAAAACTTGACTTGCAATCAATTCTACCTGGTCTAACTTGATCTGGTAAACCACAACTGTTACATAACACTCAATTCCAAACATGTGGATCTATGGGCCAAGGCCATGCTAAGTTGACTTATTTTATCAAGCATCTGATGTGCAAGATAAATTTCACATTGCTCTTGATCCATATGGATTGAGTCCCAGGAGTAACTTTAGATTCTTCTCTGTCCTACCTCCTATTTCTTATGATGTGCAAGCTAAATTTCACATTTCTCTTGATCCAGATGGATTGAGTCCCAGGAGTAACTTGACATTCTTCTCTGTCCTACCTCCTATTTCTTACCCATCACAAAATGCAGAAAAAAGTGCAAAATGCTTCCTTCCAAAAATAAAGTCACCCCTCAGGCACTCCACCAGTTCATATCCCAACTGGTAACCAAGCAGCAAGTTGGCTATTCTATAAATTCCTCACCACTTTCATCTGTTTTTGGTGATCCTCCTAATAGTGTTTTATCCATTACCAGAATGGAGTTTAAATGTGGGTATAAATGGTTCATGTGGCAACGCTGTTTTTTGAAAAATGAAATTATCAAGGAGCATAAAATTGGCTAAAAACCTATCCAAATGTGAGAAATAAGATGAATGGTACTTACTAGAGTAGCCTCCATTGTAAAAAAATCCTTAAAATCTCTGCATTTGACCGTTTCTTCAGTGACTTTCATGGCCACCACCCCCTCATTCCCAATTGCAGGTAGAAGCCAGAACCGTTTGGCATTTGCTTCAACCCAATATTGTATTGCACCTAATCCACGTTGTGATTGTGAAAATGTACAAAAGAGATCCCTAGAGAAAATCACATATTCATCTTCAGTTAATCTCAAAATTACAATATCAGAAAAAAATCACCTTATGTTAAAGAAAAAGAAAAAAAGATTCTTGCCTGTGAAAACCAGATAGTTTTCCAGAAAGGTGGACATAGAGCCAATGAAAGCATACTTGTCATAGGCTCATTTTCTTATGTTGATGAGATCAGCTTTTTTCAGAGTGATTTGAAGTTTTTGAAAAAGGTTGCAATGGAGGGCTGATGAGCTCAGTTGGGTACTGCTGTGATATTCCAGATGGGTGCAGATCTCATCCAAAAAAGACCCCGGTTCCTTTTCCAAAAGCTCAATCATAAAGGCGCAATCCTCAGCTGTAAGTCAGAGCTGATGTCCTTGAGCCTCATATTCTTCTGGATTCTGTAAAACTCACTGGTCTTTTTAGTATAAGCTAAGCCATCACTCCAACAATTGGCAAGAAATGCATTCTCCAAGAGATCAAAGGATGAAGTCCTGCGAGGATTCTTAATGGACCATCCTTACAGGCGCAATTTTGATTCCTGGGTTGTACCTCCGGAATGTAATTTTTGGGAAGATGGGAAAAGAAACAATTGATTAGAAAGAATCAAGAGGTTTAGAGAGTTTTTGTTCAAAGCGGGGGGAAGAAAAATGTAAAAAAAAACTCACCCGGACCACATACAAAATAACACAAATTAGTTCATATGACTTGTGTGGGGATTAATTTGATGTGTGTGTTGAGATTCTAAGTTGGTGTGGGTATATGAATCTACATAGCACTTTCTAACTTGTGGGACTCCTGGGCAGAAACCTTTCAAGGAAAAAACTTTTGAGTTAAGTGCATAATTTTTTCAAAAAAAGCTGCAAATCTGTCCAAGCTTTTTGCAAAACACAATAAATAAATAAATAACCATAACACATAAAACAAAAGAGTAAAAATTAAACAACAAGAAGAAAGCACAAAAAATTATGATTTTGTTTCTACTTTTTTCTTCTTTTTTCTTCTTTTTTCTTCTTTCTTCTTCTTTCTTCTTCTTTTTTTTCTTCTTCTTTTTTTTCTTCTTCTTTTTTTTCTTCTTCTTTTTTTTCTTCTATTAACAGACACAGATATGTGTGGTTGTTAATCCAGAAAATGATAATCAGTTGTACAAATGCTTTATCATAAATTACAAGCCTGGTTAACAGGGTCAACCTAACATGATTCTTTCTGTTGGAATGTACCCATGGCATATATTAGTCATTTTTATCAAGTCCAAATAAATATCAAGACAACTGAAAAGCTTGATTAAACCTAAAATTTTTTAGAAAAAAATAAAAGACTTGCACAAATAAAAATAAAAATAATGATTTTATGTGTTTAAATTCCATTTAATTTTTTTTTTTTCATTTTTGATCGACCCCCCCCCCCCCCCCCCAATAAAATTCTTCACATGTTTTTTGCTGTATCAAACAAAAAAATAATAATTTAAATTAAAACAATTAAGGTAATATATATTTGTATGTGTATAATGAAACTGAGAGAGGGGACAGAGATCAGAAACAATTTTTTTTAAATTCTTACCTTCTTTTTTACAAAAAAAGAAAAGGGCAATAAATTATATAAGAAGAAAAAAATAAAGGCATGGAACCTTCTTTTTTTAAAAAAAAAAAAGAAAAAGGAGGGGAAGCTGGTTTTGAAGCAATTTTTTTTTCGTTGTGAATTTAATATATATATATGATATGGGTGATTTTATTTACTTTTCAAACATTTTACCAAATTGAAATCCAGGACCAAATAAACCAGGAGATTTAGGTCTAGAATTTGAGTTAGTATTATTGGTATTAGTAGAAGAAGAAGGTATACCAGAGGAAGAGGAGGCATGATTATCAGCCCGATTTTGATTTCGATTAGATGAAGATTCTGTGCTAGTATTGGTATGATTATTATTAGAAGAAGATCTATTATTAGGATGAGTTGGATGAGATGGATTAGTAACAGTTCCACCCCCGAATAACCAAGTAGTAGTTGAACCATCATTTCCTCCAGTTCCAGGTGATCCATTTAATGGAAAGGTATAAGCCCCCATGGGTAAACCAAATAATCCCGGAAATAACATGGGTGGTGGTGGAATGCTGCCCCATTGATTATCACGTGAACGTTCACTTCGGTTTCCAGTTCCACCACGACCATCATCATCATCATCATCATCATCATCATCATCATCATTATTATTATTATTTCCATTATCTTCATCTTCATAGTCATCTTCTTCATGTTCAGGTGGTTCATATTCACCCTCACTTAATGGCCATCCAGCATCATCCATTGGGTCATATTCTTCTTCGGTATGGCCGTGTTCATCTTCACTCTGGTTGGGTGGTCTAAACCATGTTGGTGGGAAAAATGCTTGACAGTTACTACTATGAAAACACGCATTTCGTTCTCGTAGTGCACATTCTACAGCTCGCCTCTCCGATCGTTTCCCTAAGTTATTTTTATTTTATTTTTTATTTTTCATTTTTATGAGAATAATAAATTAAAATGTATTCAATTTTGAGTGTTCTTTTTGATGTTAGTTGAAAAAAGTTACTTACAATTAAAATCATCAGTACCAACTGAGCAACATTTCAAATTAGGTAAGTTACGACAAGTTTGATTAGATGAATCATTATTAGAATTAAAAAGTGAATGATTTTTATTTGAATCGGATTTAATAGGTTTAGACCAACTGGTTAAGAATTCAGCAAAAGAAGCAGGTTGTATATCACTACAATCTTCCCAAGCTAATTTTACGATAGAATCAGGTAAATAATTAAATAATTTTGAACTAGCTAATGGACCAGCTATTGATAATGATTGAATTTTTTGTAATTTATGATTTGATTTGAATAATGTATCAATTAAATGTGGATCTTGATTTGGTTCATGCTCTTTTATTTTTGTTTCTATTGTAGTTTCATTTGAATTTAAATTTTTTGAAGTGATTGGATGCCATTCTCTTCCAACTTGAATAGTTAATGATTCTAATTCATGACCAATACAATCTTTTAAAATTTTAAATAATCCAGCTCTATCAAGTTTAGTTGTAGGATAAGTAATTTGAAGTGTTTCTAGAGTAGATTTTGAATTATTTAATAAAGTTTTAAATTCTAATTCAGCTAAATTAGGTCGAATTAATGAAAGGATTTTAAGTTTACAATTAAATGTAGGAATAGATTTCAACATGTAATTCATTTTATCTTTAGTTGTACCAGAAAGACCTATAATTTCAACTGTTTCCAAGTAATCCCATTTTGTAAATAATCTAGTTAAAATTTCATCTGCTTGCCATAAGAATTTTTTTGAATTTTCTACTGGATTTTTTAGAATTAAAAATTCTTTAATTAGATTTCTTGTTTCTAAAGCTTGAAATAAAGGTTCTTTGCAATGATTTAAAAGTGCAGTACTGATGGCGATATTTTCAAGTAATGGACAAGATTCTAATAAATCGCAAATTAAAGAACCACCACCTTTTCCCATTGAAGCAGGACCCATCCACATGAATCTTAAAGATCGAACATGTTCACCTAATCTATTTAAACGTCGATAAGTTCGAGGGGATGAAAGTGAATCATTAATTCTACGTTTACCTTTTGGGTCTAAAGGAAGTGATTTATATATAGATTCATCTTCAGGGATGGGTGAACTAGTTCTACTACGATTTAAAGTACGTAAAAATAAACTAGCTTGCCAGGGGGTATATAGAGCTACATGACGAAATAAAGTTTCTTGAGCGCATTGTTGAAATGTTCGATTAACGAGTGAAAAGTAAACTAATGGTTCTGAAGGTAGTCCTGTTTAGAAGATGAAAAAAAAAAAAAAAATTTAGTAATTGATGAATTTGATGATAAAATAAAGTACTTACCATCTGGCCAGGAAAGTTGAATATTCTTTTTAAATGAGAAAGGGAGATTTGGTTTAATGTAAAGTGAAGTGATTGTTTTATTTATTTAAATGTGCTTACATTTGAATTGTCTTTTGATGATTCATTATTTACTTCACCTGAGCTAGTAGTAGTATTTAAGATTAATGTTTAAGTTTTTTTTTTTAAATAAAAATGAAATACAAACTCACGTGATTATAGTGAAATCGTTTATTGTAAATAAAGGAGGAGTTTCGTTATTATTATTATTATTATTGTTATTCTCTTGTTGGTTGTTGTTATGATGATGATTCCATGGACATGATTCAGTTTCTCTTTTGATTAAAATGACTTGATCTATAATTCGCTGTATTATTTCTGGTGGTAAATCATTTAATTTTGCCATTTTTTTATTTTTTATTTTTTTTTTTCGGTTCTTTTCGGATAGAAAAAAGAAAATTAATTTTTTTTCTTTTTCTTTTTTTTTTTTCAATTTTTTTTCTCCTTAATGTCAATCAGATCAATCCCACCTTCCTCCTCTTCTAATAATAATCCTCTTCCAGATGTAGGTACTCGTGATTATACAATACTCAAAGAAGTCGGTGATGGTTCTTTCGGTACTGTTTGGTTGGCCGATTGGCATTCTCCTCTCACTTTACCTCCTGGTACTCAACCTCCTGGTCCTAGTTCAAGACCAGAATATAAAGGTAAACAACTCGTTGCAGTAAAAAAAATGAAAAAAACTTTTGATGGTGGTTGGGAAGAATGTATGAAACTTAAAGAATTAAAGGTAAATAAATATTTCATTTCATCATCAAAAATTAAATAATAATAATAATAATAAAATCTTTTCTTCTTAAAAATTTAGTCATTAAGAACTATTCCTATGCACCCTTTTACCATCCCTCTTTATGATGCATTCCTTCATCCAACTACTAAAGAACTCTACTTTGTTTTCGAATGTATGGAAGGAAATTTATACCAACTTACTAAATCTCGTAAAGGTCGTCCTTTGGCTGGTGGTTTAATCGCTTGCATATTCGAACAAACTTTACTTGGATTGCATCATGTTCATTCTTGTGGTTTTTTTCATAGAGATATGAAACCTGAAAATTTATTAATTACAACAACAGGTCTCACCGATTATCCTCATGGTTCTCCTTATGCATTACCCACTGCTCCTCCTGAAAGAGATGTGGCCGTCATTTTAAAAATAGCTGACTTTGGTTTAGCTAGAGAAACTAATAGTTGTCCTCCTTATACCGAATACGTTTCTACTCGTTGGTATCGTGCTCCTGAAGTTTTACTTAGAGCAAGAGAATATAGTAATCCTGTAGATATGTGGGCTTTAGGTGCAATTTTAGTTGAAACTGTCACTCTTAAACCTTTATTCCCTGGTAATGGTGAAATGGATCAAGTTCATCGAATTTGTGAAATTATGGGTGATCCTCAAAATAATTATGGTTTAGATGATAAAGGTCGTCTTCGTGGTGGTGGTCAATGGTTAGGTGGTGTTAATCTTGCTAAAGCAGTTGGCTTCTCATTCCCTGAAGTAAGTCCTTTTTTCTATTATTTCAATTCTTTTCAATACATCAATATTAACATTTTAATTCATTCTTTAGAAAATTCCAATGGACTTTGTTCAACTCTTTGATACATCAAACATACCAATTCAATTAATTGATTGTTTACATGAACTACTACGTTACGAACCTAGCGCTAGATTGACTACTACTCAATGTCTTTCTCATACTTATTTTATCGATGTAGCTCCTCGGTTAATTCCTCCTTCATTATCCGGTATCACCATGTTAAATTCATCATTTTCAAATGGAACTTTACCTCCATCAAATCATCTCTACCCTCCCAATCATCAGCATGTATCAAATCATTCACAACATTACATGCCTCTCGATCTACCTTCAATATCTCCTCAAATAGTTCCAGTCTCTCATCATAGAGCTGGTTTTCCTAATGCTCGTCCTACTCACATTTTAACTCCATCTAATAATCATCATGCTATTGATTCAATCATGACCGATAGTGATCCTACCGTTGATCCTCATTCTCAAGTTTATGCAAGATTACCCGTCTCTCCATATGCTCCTTCACCTGATCCTCAACGTCGTGGTTCTCAACCTTATGAACCTTATTCTCCTCATGGTTATGAATATTCAGCTCCTATGATTCCCCAAGATCCTTCATTTTTATCCCTTTCACCTTGTCTCTCATCACCCGACCCTCGTATCTCTTCTGAAGTTTCTCGTCATCAACCTTCTATTAATAATAATCAACTTAAAACTCGTGGTAGAACTCTAGCTTCTGTCTTTTCTGGATCTCAATCTCTTAAACGTACTCCATCTGATAGAGTGGGTCCTGATGCTTCAAATGGTGGTACTTCTTCTACACATTTAATTGATCCCAAAAAGGCCAAAAAGGAAGCTGAAAAAGCTGCAAAGGAAGAAGCTAAATTAGAAGCACAAGCAAAGAGGGAGGCTGCTCGTCGATCAGCACAAGAACGTTCTAGAGCTGTACTACAAAAACAGAGGCTTGCTCAAGGTTCCGATATATTAATTCATGTCAATCCTGAATTCGCCGCTCCAGTTGGTGCACCTAGAAAGTCAGTTGATAAAGGTAAAGGTCGTGCTACACTTAATCCTCCCATGCCTCAAATCGTTGAAGATTGTTCAAGGGTTAGAAATGGTCAATCTTCCATGCCACATCAAGCTAGTAGCGCGGCTTCATTTCATACATCATCAGATCGATCAATTTATTACGATCATGATAGACAAACTCGTCCGGAATTTCAATCGGAAGAAAGAAGATACTCGATTAATTCATCTAATACAATGGATAGTGATCCAGGACCTCGATCGCAACATTTGAATCTAATTCGAAGTCCATCACATGGTTCTGTCTATTCAAGGTTATCAGTAGCTTCTTCCCCCAATCTAGCTAGTTTATATCGAGCTTCTACACCCGCCTCGACCGTTTCATCTTTAGATCATCAATTAATTGCTCATATGGCTGGTTTGAGCGCCAACGAACGAGACTCGGTAAATAATCTTAACAATCCTACTATTTATCATTGGCCTAACCCACCTGTCAATGGAAATCGAACATCCGATGAATCATCTGTACTCTCTCACTCTCCATCACGAAGTCCTATCGATCCTAGATTTAGTCCATATGCAGTACCAACCATGAGAACAAGTCTACCTAGCATTTCTAATTTTGATTTTCCTAGTGGACCACCACCTCAACTACCTCTTCCTTCACCTACTCACCCAACTCATCCAAACGCTGCTGATCGACATTTATCAATCAGTTCTGGAAGTCCATCAATTCTTTCACACAACTCATTTCCGATTGTAGGACCCAGAAGTCCATATTCTACAACTTCCTCTAATCATTACCATCCACAGCAACAGCAAACTTCAACTAGTCCAACAAACGGACATCCTGGTGGTTTACCTCATCCCATGTTTGATTTATCACATCCTATTAATCATCATCATCCTACTGATCTACAACAGTATCCTAATCGTCTTCACCATCAACAACAGTTGTCACAGCCAAATATCCAGCAACAACAGCAGCAACATCAATCACACCAGCATCATCATCACCCACAACAACAACAGCAGCATCAACAGCAACAGCAACAACAACAACAACCACAACGACAACAGCAACAACCACAACAACAAACACGACGACAGCAACAGCCACAGGAGCAGCAGCAGCTTCATCAGCATCAACCTGTTAATCGTAATGTAGAACCTGTATCCTCAATGCTTATGCCAGTTCAAAACGGACCACCTTCACCTGCATTATCATCGTCTTCAAACCAATCCAATAGACAACATGGAACTCAATATAATCATAATAATATTAAAAACAAAGAAGCAGAATATTCATCAGCAGCAATGGCAACCGAAGCAAATTTAAAGCAAAAGAAAAAGTTACATCGACAATCAACGATTTTTCAAATTACCACTAATCATCCAAAAAATCATAATGGTATGCAAAATAGTAACATTAACAATAATGATGATGATGATGATGATGATGATGATGACAATCAAACCAATCATGATGATTCAAATTTAAATTTAATCCCTTTCCCTTCCAATTCTGTTCCTCCTTCTCAAATTGTTGATATTCATAATAACAATCATCATCATCATTTTTTGGATTCTAGTCATACTTGTCTATCAAATCATCACATTCTCAACTCGAATCTTGATCTTGATCAAGACATGGACGTTTAACTTTTGTGTTTTTTTTTTTTTTTTTTTTTTTTTTTTTTTTTTTTTTTTTTAAATAAGCAAAAAAGAAAACAAGCAAGTTTGGCATTATATAGATTAACACATATATATATCCATCAAAAAAAAAAAAAAAAAGATAAAGATAATTTAAAAAATAAAAATAAGAGAACAATAAAACAAATAAATAAATAAACAATTCAAT
Source organism: Uromyces viciae-fabae (assembly GCA_000785685.1). Lineage (NCBI taxonomy): Eukaryota > Fungi > Basidiomycota > Pucciniomycetes > Pucciniales > Pucciniaceae > Uromyces > Uromyces viciae-fabae. The sequence continues at coordinate 9,349 of KN361531.1, forward strand.
TTGTATATGTAATAGATACATTATTTATTATTATTATTAATTATTATTATTCTCTTTTGTGAAAGAAGAAATGAACAAACAGATTGATTATTGTTGCTTTTCTTCTCTTTTTTGTTTAGACAGATTGGAGATTGTGTACCAAACTCATTTAAATTGCAGAACCACTTGGGCTTGGATTTGTGTGTAAAAGAAGGTGAGTAGGTTAACTAAGTACATTAGTCAAGTGATGGATATGGGAACTTGATGCTAGCTTCTCGTATGTCTAAATTGGCTGGTAACAATCAATTGACTCAATATACATCTTACTGGTTTTTCAAACTTGTGTTAATCAACTAAAAATTAGCATATTGTTCAAATCTCATTTGATCATTATCTTAATTAAGCTCTAGATGAAATATATTCAACAGTTCTTAAGATAATTAAATGGGTATATATCAATAGTGCCAAAATTAACTCATTTTATTTTAATCCCATGCAATGAAAATGTGTAATTGACTATTTTAAAAATTTCTCTTATTTCACATTTCCTTCAATTTATTTTTATTTTTATTCAAATTCTTCTTAGAATTGAAATTCAAGATTCAAAAATTTCAATTTGTGGATCTAAAACAAGATGATGAAAAAAAAAAAAAAAACTATTGGTCCATTACTTGTTCCCATTTTAAGAGCTTTTCAGCACCCATTATAGAAAAAAAGTGATTTATATTAAGGGGATATCAAATATACAAAACTCACTAATAGAAATCCATCAATTGGATTTTTGTTAAAACCTTAATTTCTGACTGATAGGTTTTTAAAACCTACCAAATTGATGATAGTAAATTCCAAAAGAAATAAAATTTGTTTTTTTCTAATGAAATCCGTGGTTTAATTTACAGAAAAAAAAATTCACTACTGATCTCACTCAACTTAAATCCATCCACTACCCAATAACACACAATTCAACTAATTACCCATAATTCAACTCCCTCAAACCTTCACAAATTCATAACCAGTTATTCCAAAAGTCTCACAAAAAAAAATAAAAAAACTAATTTCTTCAACCAATGTTGCTGCAATCACCATTATGCTTGGATCAGATTCTGATTATATAAAAAAACTAATTTCTTCAACCAATGTTGCTGCAATCACCATTATGCTTGGATCAGATTCTGATTATGACTAAGACCTGGAGTGTTTTCACATTTTTTTCATGAATTAGATTTGTAAGTCCTACCTTAAAAATTTATGTTCAGCTACAAAAAAATTCAATCATTCTTATGAATTGTTTGAAATCCTTAAGGACTCCCAGAATCAACTCATTTGCATTTTATTTTATTTTTTTCCTTAACCTCATCCCACTCATTGTAAGGAATGTTGTTTTTCCATGACTTTGTGCTTTCATCCTCATTTCTCTTCTTGAATATTTTTCTATTTCTTATTTATTTTTATATATTTTTACATATTTGTATAGATTTTTAGGGGACTGGTTTTGGCACCGCCCAAAAACTTCCCTGTACCTCCTTTTGACTGCCAGAGGACGTCCGCCCTTTTTTTTTTCCTTTTTCAAATTTTTTTTAAAAAATAATTCTTAAGATGCTAAAACTACCAAACTATTTTTTCACCTTTCTGAGTCCCCCTGCTACAAAAAAATAATTCTTAAGATGCTAAAACTACCAAACTATTTTTTCACCTTTCTGAGTCCCCCTGCTACATTCTCTGAAATTTTTAGGTCAAACAAAAACATTGAAGTACTCCTTATTTAAGAAGTACACAAAATAAAATAAAAATTAAAAAAAAATAGTTGATGCGGGAAGCATGGGCTAAAATTTTATCACATGTATTCCCATCCTATTGGAATTTGGGATAAAATTTTCATCCACGGGGAAGCACAAATAAGTGCTTTTACGTTTACTTTTTGCAAAAACTTGTGCATGTACCAAAATTTTGCAAAAGTAAATGTAAAAGTAAATTTTTTTTGCTTCCCCATGGATGAAACTTTCATCCCACATTCCAATAAGGTGGAAATGCATGTGATAAAATTTTCAGCCCATGTTTCCTGCATTAACTATCTTTTTTATTTTTTTCATTTTTTTATTTAGTGTACTCCCTAAATAAGGAGTACAACAAAGTTTTCTTTTGAGCTAAAAATCTCAGAATATGTAGCAGGGCTGCTCAGAAGGATTCCAAAAAAGTTTGGTAATTGTAGTACCTTTAGAAGTATTTTTAGAAAATATTTGAAAAAACAAAAAAAGCTGGATGTCCTCTGGCAGTCAAAAGGAGGTGCGGGGAAGTTTTTGGGTGGTGCCAAAACCAGTCCCCTATTTTTATATACTTTAATCATAAATAAAATAGTATTTTTATCAAAATCATAACTTGGTATTCTTTCGATTTTGCTTTGTTACCTACTGCGAATCTTGGCAGTCATTTACATTAGTGGTTTTATTTAGGTATCGTGTGTAAATCACGGTTGTGTTTAAATTAGTGATTTTGCTCAGTTATCTAGCGGAAATCATGGTAGTATTTACATAAAAAGAAACAATACCTAAAAAGGGCAACAGCAAGATAAAAGATGACTAAGGATAAGACAGAAAAACAAGTGTAGTGCAAACTTAAAAATAAAAATAAAAATTAGTAAAAATAAGAAAAAAATGATGAAAAAGTAAAAATGATTTTGAATACCAAGAGAGGCCTAAATAGGAGGCTGGTGCACTAGATTCCTTGTATAGAAGAGTCTTGAAGAGTGAGTAGGTAATAAAAAGCGTGCAGGGATGATGATGTGGAAGGAACAGTGTGATAGAGATGAGACAGAGATGTGAAACGTGTCAAAATAAAATAAAATAAATAAAATAAAATAAAATAAAATAAAATAAAGAAAAGATAAAATAAAATAAAGAAAAGAAAAGAAAAGAATAAAAATAAAAAATGTAATAAAATAAAATGATTCAAACTCTGATTCCAACACGCTCCCTGGCACAAAAATCCTATGATTGAGGGCAAAAATTGAGTTTGAGTGATGTGGAAGCTTTACGTGTCAAAATAAAATAAAATAAATAAAATAAAATAAAATAAAGAAAAGATAAAATAAAATAAAGAAAAGAAAAGAATAAAAATAAAAAATGTAATAAAATAAAATGATTCAAACTCTGATTCCAACACGCTCCCTGGCACAAAAATCCTATGATTGAGGGCAAAAATTGAGTTTGAGTGATGTGGAAGCTTTAAGTAGATTGACACGGCACAAAGGTTTGGTTAGAAGATCAGGTAAATTGTTTGATGATTGAATATACTTGATGTCAATTTTTTTAATTTCTATTTCACGTCTAAGAAAATGAGATTTTAAATCCATGTGCTTTGTTTTAAAAGATGAGTGATTTGATTCCCCTTTTGCAAAAACCCATGGCGCCCTGATTATCTTCCCAAATTATTGTAGGTGAGTTAAATCTAATATTCAGTATTTTATTAAATAATATTTTTATCCACATAATTTATTTTGTAACTTCAACAAGAGACATAACTTCAGCTTCAGACACAGAGACAGAGACAGTTGGCTGTTTTCTAGAGCGCCAAGACAAGACATTTCCATTCCAAACAGCGAGATAAGCAGTAATAGATCTCCTAGTTCTTGGACAATTTGCGTAATCAGCATCAGCATAGCCATAAAATTCATCTTCAGAGTTTTGAGTATTTGTA
>KN361532.1:0-16351 GCA_000785685.1 Uromyces viciae-fabae
TTTTTTTTTTTTTTTTTTTTTTTTTTGAATTGCTCATTCCTGCTCAGTTATTTGGTGTGCTCATTTCTGAATCAAGGTTTATCAAGCTTTCCCAAGCTTTGATTTTTGGTGGAGATTCCAAAAATTTGATAAACTTTGTCATGTTGAAAATGTTTGAGAAATGAGTGCTGAGTATTTGCACACAAGTGCCACCAACCATGTGCAAACAAGTTTATCAAACTTTTACAAAGTTGAAAAAAACTTTGACACAGCTTGAGAGACCTTGATTTCAGAAATGAGTGCACTAATTGTTTGGTTTTTTGTAACATTTATATCTTTTATCTATCATGTAACTATTTTTTGGTGTTTAATCAAGACATACACAAAATAACTGATTTCAAAACATATTTTATCTTAATAAAATTGGTGTATTTCAAAATATTCCAATTAACAATTTCTATTCACATCAGCAGTAACGAAAACTCATAAGAAAAAAAACTAATAACTATTTACACAATGAAAAGTCATAAAAAATATAATCAATAATTATTTACACTTCTTGTATAGAAAAAAATAACATTGTAAAAAATCAGGATAAAATATCGCTGTTACATTCCTAACATCACACTATTTCCTCTGGCTCTGGTTCTCTAAAATGAGGCGGGGATTCAGCAAATAAAGATGGACCAGGAGGCTGTTGTGATTTCTCTTCTTGTGAGATTTTGGGCGCTTGAATTGAAGCCTCCAAGACTTGTGAATTGGGTGAAGTATCCAATGATGCAGATTGCTGTGAGTTTGTTAAGTCTTGAGAATTTTCTGATTGTGATGGCCTCCTGATTGGCTAGATTGAAGAACTCCAGGGCTTCAGGATCTTCATGGGAACAGCATCAGAAAGAGGGGATTGAGAAGACAAACCTTTATTTCTGCTGTTTTATCCAAGGGAGTGCAACTTGCTTCGCTTAGTGTTACTTTCTCTTTGGTTGATTTGGAACCAGGGGGACTTGCTTGATCTTCAAACTGGCAAGAAGTATCGATATAATTTAAATTTTAGCCATTAGTGATGATCCGAATGTATAAAATGAGGTACTTACTGCTTTATTGTTCAAGTTTGTTCCATGTGTGCGAAGAAACTCTGTGAATGCCTTATGGGCAACTTGCGTATATTCAGCACCAACAACTTGATTTTTGAGATTAGTTTTATTTGTACCCAGAAACTCCTCCAAAACTCCATGGGCAATTTTCTCCAATTCACCTTCGGAAAGTCCGCTAAACCTTTGTGATTCAGTCGATGATTTAGGATCAGCAGGTTTCAAGATTGGAGAGCACAAAGATTCATTGTCCATTGGGGAATTACTCTTGGCAGCTTGTGGGTCGGAAACAGAATCTGGTGCCTGGAGGTTCTTCATAGGTCGGAATAGCCTATTAGGGACTGCTAAAGTTGAATGAGATGTTTGGTCAGGTGCTGCAAGTGTATTTCTTTTGCACCCAGTGCTCGATTGATCAGTGGGGACCAAGGGAGGGGATGACGAAGTGAACGTTATAGATGGGACAGATTCAGAAGAATCACACCGGTTTTGTATATCAGTGGAAGGTCCAGGGCCATCTGACTGTGTGCAAAAAAAATTAAAACCATTAGGATATTTTTTTTGAGCAATTAAGGAGGAAGTGTTTGGCTGGGGATTGTTCGGTGTGGTGTTAGGAGGTTGAAGTGAAAACTTTTTTTGAGGAAAAATCGTGGAATTTTGGGGTGTAGCATTGGCAAAGTTGAATGGAGGGGCGATTGTAGAGCTGGTGGCAGTGGTTTGCGCAAAGGGTGAAGCTTGAGGGGAGCTGGTAGCGTTCAGAGGCATGGATTTCTTTAGAAAGTTTGTGGCCGATGTTGAGTTACTGTGCAATGGAAAACATGTTGACTGACTGTTCGAGCTATTTGGTGGTGGCTGAAAACTAACTGACCGACTGCTTGAGCCACTGGGAGGTAGTGGAAAGCTGGACAGTCGATTGGCTTGATGAAGACCATCTGAGCTACTGGGAGGTGGCGGAAAACTTGATGGCAGACTATTTGAGCTACTGGGAGGTGGCAGAAAACGTAAAGGCTGACTAACTTGATGGTGGCTGTTTGAGCTGTTGGGAGGTGGTGGAAAATTTGATGTTTGGCCAGCTTGATGGTATGGGTTATTGAAGTGTATGTGCTCATTTTCTTTGTTGCCGTTTGCGGATGACGTTGGGGCCGGAACCAGAGACTTGATAGGTTTTGGGGGAGAAACCAAATGGTTCGTGGTATTTTGAAAAGATGCAGCGGATGTACCAGTGTGAGAGCTTGAGTTACTGGGTGGTGGCAGAAAATTTGGTCGCTGAGTCGCATACTGGTACGGATGATAGGACTTGTGAGCACTTGGCTGAGTATCAGATACATGTTGAGGGTGTTGATAGTTGACATGCATAGGGGGGGGTATAGCCATGTGATATGCTCGAGTTGTAGTTTGGATACTGATTACTGGCTGCCTGCATGTTGTTATTTTGGCTTTTCCTCTTGGGTGGTTGAAAATTCCAAGATGATGCAGAGGGGCTAGTAGCACAGGTAACCGCTTGTGGAGATGGTGGTGCATTATAAGACAACATACTAGATGGGTTGAGGTTGTTAGGATTGGCTGGATTGTAACCTGCTTGTGGACCGCCTGGTGCATAAGAAGTCGGCATACTAGGTGGGTTGGGCACATCAGGATTGGCGGGATTGTAAAAGAGCACTGGTGAATAATTGTACCGGTCAGTGGTTGATTGCTTTGCATCTGACTGGGAATAAGGTTGAGTGGAGTTATTGGTTGTCGGATGGGGAAAGCAATTAAAAAAAGACGAATTGCGAGGCCATGCACGGTAAGGATTGTCAGAGTAAGAGGAGAGTGCTGCAGGCGTAAAAAAAGATTCATTCTGGAACAGAAAGGAAAAGATAGCATTAGCCTTAATTTTATGGCAGAAATAAGGCAATATACTCACAAATTCCGTAGATTGAAAACAAGTTCGCATGTCTTGAGAAGGATACCGCCTTTTATGTTTATGAGACTTGGATGATTTTGATTTATTTGACACCTCCCAATCAGAGTCAGTGTTCTGACCGTAAAAACCTAACTTAACCCGCGGCGAATCAAAGGCATGGGTGCCTCTTTCAACATTGTCTAATGGGTCGCCTGTGCTGTGTGATGGGGGATACTGAAAAACAAGCCAGTTAGTCAGCGACAATTAAGCCTGAAGCTCCAAGTACGAAGAGCGATAAGGAAACTTGCACTTTTGTTTCTGGCGGATGGCACTGTAGATTGTGAAGCTGGCCCGTAAAAGTAAGCATAACCAGAGTTGCTAGCAGCTGCTTTCTTTGACTTCCTGACTAATTTATTCTTCGGCGGTGACTTCTCAAAGGTGACCCGCCGACCAGATTTTGTGTTATTTGAACTTCGGTATTTCGATTTCTGAGGAGACAACTTTTTTGTCTTGCTTGTGAGGGAAGACTTAAGTTTTGAATTTGATTTATAGTGCACTGGATTTTGGTTGGATTTGGCGGTGTCACTTGATTGCAAAGACTCACTGCTGGAAGCAATGGAGATAATATCTGAATGTGAAGAACTTCCGGATGACTCATTGCAGGAATTACTCGAATTACTTGATTGATCTGTGCAATCGCTTGATAAAAAGCTATTGCTTGAATCCGAGGCGGACGATGAGGAACTTTTCTTGATAATCTTTTTAGGAACAGCCTCCCGTGACAGATAAGTAGATTTTTGATTTTTTTTCACCGGGCAAGAAGAAGTTGATTTGACTTTTTTTTTCGTGTCGAGGCAACTTTGAAGCTGATTTGATCTTTGGGAAAGCCGAATGCGATGACGAGGAAGCTCCATGGGGAACGGTCACTTTCTTTTTTTTGACAGTGTGTGAATCCGGCTCTGGCAATCGTACTCTACGGGAAGAGTTGGCGTGCTCAAGTAAAGCCGTGTTCCTCCTTTTCAAATCGATAGAACGGGATCGCTTATGGGAAGTTGATTCAGCAGTTTTACTAGGGGTTCTGGAGCAAGTGGGTGGTGGGCGACCTCGCATGGGGGATGGCGAGGTTTCGGCTTGCCTGGAAGATTTACCGGGGGTTGTTGTTGAGCGACTACCTCGTATGGGGGATAGTGATGTCATAGATTTCCTAGATTTAGATGGGGTCAAAGGTTCCAGCGCTTTCTTGGAATTTTCGGCAGGGGCTGGTTCTGGTGGACATTCCGCATCGGAGGCCGGGGTTGAAGTTAGTTCAGAAGAGCTGTTTGCAACAGCGGTATCAGAAGCTAATATAAGACAAGAAACTTGAGTTGTAGTTTCGATCATTCCTGTCAAGTCGACTCAAGTAAAAGAAAGATCCAACTTACCAATCAATTCTTGCGCAATTCGGCGCAAATCCTCAAGTTTTGATTTGGTTGGGATGACAGAGTGGGGGTAATTGGTATGAATGAAATCCAAAATGTCAGCTTTTCGCAGCATCGACAGCTCAAGCTCAACGGTGCGGCCAGATTTCCCTTGTGCTGCCTTGAGATTTCCAGCCATGGTCGTAACCTAGATGAGATTGGTCGAGTTCAAACAGCTGTTTAATTTTTGTAGGTACATAAGGGAGCTACTAGGATGAAAGAATATCTACTTCTCATGCTTGAAGGCCAACTCACAGAACTGTTCTCGATCAAGTTGGTGGCTTGGGTTTTATCAAGTTGGTAGTTCGGTGTACTCTGTCCTCCTTTTTGTAGAGAGAACTTAAAAGAAAGGATGGAATGTAATGTAATTTTTTATCACTGGAATCGAAAGGAAGTGATTTGAGGATGAAAGGAGCAGAGATGATGATAGCAAATAGGGTGGATGATTGGATCGGATCTACATGGATCATCAAACTTCAAATTTTTCATGCCAAAAGTTTGATTATGTTTGGATGTATGTACAAATACGTACACCACTGGTGATCCAGACCAATTTTTTAGCCTGAAGAGATTTCTCGCACAACGAATTCCTGCCCTGCAGAGTGGAACTTGTAATGTGTGTTGGCGAGTTGGCAGGCTTTGAAGCCCTTGTCAAAAATCAATCTATGTTGTACGTAAACAGAGTTAGACGTTTGAGAGAGGACTGCCAGTCTCATTCACTCTGTATACATGCCTGGTTCCTTGGACTCGATCGGACTTGGAATTCCCAACTATGCGCCTCACCAAGCTTTCCTTTGATTATGTAAAACCAAAATCGAACTACATACATATGTAAATCCAACTTACCATTTATCCGGACCATACAATGTCCACGGCGAGTTGTGGTATTCTCTCTTCCCAATCATCTTTTGGCTTGATTGCCCTCACCGCTTTCAACCTATTCCCTGTCACCAAACAAACAACACTAGCCTCAATGTTCTTAACGTCTGATCCAGCACAATCCCCTTTGAAAAGCAGAGTTTTCAAAGATTATGATTCCCCACTGGCCTACTTTGGTGATCAGCGTTGGTCGAATTCTCCTGTCTCAATGTGCCATGGGCTGGTAACTCTTTGTTGGCTTCCCCTTCTATGTTGAAAGTATTTAACTCCAACATGATTGTTCTGCTTTTTTAGGATGCACTCTCTCTCCAATTTCTCGAAGTTGGGAATTCTCGTCATAAATAGGTTTTTTAAGTCCAATCATTATATCAGTTCTTCTCCGATCTTTCCAAGTCTCTTGATAAATAATTTTAACTAGAATGCGACGTTGTTATTAAGTACATATTTTTCTCAGAAACCATAATTAATGAAACGTGCGCAGAAGAATCTTGACACCGAAAAATGGGAGGGTGTGTTAACATTTAAACTTACGATATGAATTTCTTATTCTGAAATAACTTGTGTTTCCTTTTCCGTCTTCCAGACCCAAATCAGTTAAACATGGATGGTCTTCATGTGGTCCTGCAGCGTTACAATGTTCCCTATGACGAAAATGAGCGTCGCCCACAGCTTTTCTTGCGATACGTTCAACTTGCTAAAATGGAGTGTCCACGCTTGGTCACTGGATGGGCAGGCAAGAAGTCACTGAATAAGCAACTGCCAGGTTAGTTCAAATCATTCAAAAGTAAAAAAAAAAGTGCCGCCTGCTGACTTATGACATAATGTTGTGTACCCTCCTAATAGATGCAGGTACACTCACGATCAACCAATTGAAAATCTTGGTTACTCTTTTTTCAGTGACCTTCTCATCACAGCCGAACCGTGCCGAGTTAGTTGGGCTCTACGAGTATATCAAAAATAAACCGAGGGATGATTCTCATTCCAGGACCTTGGCCTCCACAAAAGACATCTCAGCTAGTACAAAAAGGCGAAAGAAAAATCACCCTCCTACTCAATCATCCCCTCCGTTAACCAATGGTCCCTCTCTCCGATCATCCCGTTACAAACGCAAAGCAGCACGAAAGACTAACCCCAGGAGGTCCAAACGATCTTCTAAGGAAGACCGGGCCCAGGCCGAGCCGCCCCTTCCCATTTGCCCTGCAAAGAAGAAGTCAAAACAATCTGTCACAAAAGACCGGGCCCAAGCAGAGCCTCCCCTTCCGATTTGCCCCGCAAAGCGTCCGGGAGGAGGCACGGATGTTGAATCTGGGATCCAGTCAACAGCAATCAAGCGTTCTAGGCGCAATCCTGCGCCATGTTGTAGTTCTGAACCAAGTCGTCGGAGGAGTCAGAGGTCGCGATCACGCCAACTTTGTACACCAAACCATTGTACTTCCCCTCGCTCAGACATGCCCTTTGAACACTTTCAGTTCACTTGGCAGAACCCGATTTCATCAAATAAAGCGGCTTCTGTTGAAAAACTTCCCAATCCTGGACAGACTTCTAAATCATCTGCAACTGTATCGAGCTCCAGGACATTGGAATCTTCCCAATCAAATCAAGAAGCAGCTTTTGGCCCGTCCACGGAATGGTACCGGGGAGCGTTAAACTCTGCCCCATCACGGTCCAAATCATTGGAAAATGCCCCTGGTATCAGCTTGGAAGATGTACTCAGTCCTGTCTACTTCAACAACGAAGCCACAGAGTCAAATTCTGTTGCTGCTGACAATGAAGTTTCAGATTCACACACTCCCAGTCCAGCCGTGGAACCATCTTCTGTGGCATCTGACTCGTCATCATCTGAAGATGGTAGGTTTGAAACATCGGTCCCTCCTCCTATTCAAGTACATAAATCTTCCGCAATATCCAAATCCCCCAGTCCACCCATGGAATTGTCCTCTGTGGTATCCGATGAATCCTGGATCCCAGCTCTCCAGTCCAAATCATCAATCCCAGCTCCCCAGTCCGAATCCTTGATCCCAACACCTGAGTCCGAATCCTCGATCCCAGCGCCTGAGTCTGAATCCACAGTTCGACTTGCTGTCCATACGCAAAACACTGACAGATCATCATCAGATACAGTTCAACTTTGAGGAAAGAGAGGCCGCCAAAACATTGCACACAAGGAGCAGCCCAAAGTTGATTGTATGTATATTTCTATAAGAATGCAATTCATTGAATTTCAACCAAACTGACTCTTCCTCTCTAGCTGTCAACGATGCTGCTCCACAATCTTCTCGTCAAGGTCGACTGCGAATTCCAAAAAAGACCTCTGCCAGGCCTCCAGAAATATCTTCCTCTTTGGAAATTTCGCCAACGACCCAGTCACAGTCCAGTAGCTATGTTCCATCTGCGCCATCAACCCCTCAATCCTCAGAGGCCCCCACCTCACCTCGAAACGTAGAACGATCTTCATCAATAGAAGTCCCACGCAAAACAAAAAGCTGCGCGGTATATAAAGGAAAAGGTCGCATGATTGACCATGAGCCTGAAGTCCAACCCAAGGGAAAACGACGCAGAAGGGGCCAGGTGCCTGAAGTTCAAAGCAAGGCAAAACGGCGCAAGGCCAATAATCCAGGTACAGCTGAGATATTTGTACTTGACATTCCTGAAAACTGACAACATTCCCTCTCTAGCTGCCACTTGCTCCAGGGCTCCCCCACGATCCCGTAAAAGAGGGAAGCAACGAGACCAGAAGAAGGGCACTACTACGGATGGGCCTGGATTTGTTTACAGCCCTCCAGGCAGATCCGATGAACACTCTGCACGCCATCCTTACTCAAGTTTGCTAGCCTTGACTACTGAACAGTCCAGCAGCCATGTCCAGTCGGGTATGCCAATGCAGCACTCAACAGACGCTCCTGCCTCATCTCAAATCATATCCAGTCCACCATTGCCTAATGTTCGAATGAAGAGAAAACGGCGCATGCAGAATCAAACACCTGTAGACCAAAGAACGGAAAAGCGGTGCAGGAGAAACAATACCGGTACATTAAAATATTTTCATTTTGTACTTGCCAATGCCTTCAAACTGACCCACCTGCTCTCTAGCTACTGGCCCTCAACCTTCTCGACCATCACACAGGAGAGGTCAGCCACAAGGCCAAAAAAAGAACAAAGCTTTTGATGAGGTTTCTTTTGTTTACAGGCCTCCAGATGGAAATGTAAACTCTGAGAGTCACAATTCCCAAAGTTACGTAACTTTGTCATTATTATCAATTGGACACTCCATCAGCTCAGTCTAGCCTATTGCCGGTGCCTAACTGTTTAAATCCCCTCTTTCATCCCAAACAGCACAAGTATCCTCATCACCCAAAGTACAAATCACAAAAAAAAGGGTTAGGAGGGATGTCATAGGTATGAAATTCCGGGTTTCAATCACTGTTTGTAGGCTTCTTATGCGCCTGATTCACCTGACAATTCGAATTACTTTTTTGCGCTCCTCACTACCAAATTTTACAGCTTCACCAGACCATACTTCTCCCATTAGTTGTCATTACAATTTGCGCTCCTCTGCCTCAATCCGTACCACTTCTTCGCCACAACACCTAACTGCTCCACAGTGCCAGACTTCTCCTAACAATGCTCACTACAATTTGCGCTCCTCTCCCTCAAATTGTATAGCATTTTCGCCACAGCATCCAACTGCCTCAAAGCGTCTTGAAGCTGCAAAACATTGCCGATCACCGTTGCCTGAGCCTGCCATGAGAAGAAATGGCAAGCGACCCAAAAAAAATACAGCTGGTGCGCTTCCCTCTCATCTCTGTCTGTTTTGGAATAATGTGTCCTGACTTTCTTTAATCTTCATTAGCCACACCTTGCTCAACTAACAGGTTGGCTCGCAGACAAAGACAATCACAAGCTCAAAAAACGAACTACACTTCTGATCAAGTTTCATTTGTCTATAAACCCCCCAACCACTTCACTCACTCTGCAGGCCCTTCTCGCGAGCAATGCACAGCTGATTCACATGACAGATCCGATGTAGACCTAAACCCTCATGTTGCTTCCGATAATTCTGATGTTCCCCCTGCTGATCTTCTGAGTAAGAAGAGGAAAAAAAACATTCCTCCTTGTCAACAATCACACTATGCCACAATTGATTGCCCTCCGCTCAATAAGTCTCAATTTTCTCTTGCTTCCACAGCACTACCCCAGAGATATGAATCACAGCACACTCCACATGTCATCCACCCTTCTTATCATCATGATTCTCCAATCCCTTTACCTCCGAGCTTCAATCCAATACCTTCTTCCTCACGTGGACGGGACTCCACAGGCATTGATGCGTGGCGATCAGCTGTTCCCTCAAACCATAGTGGGTGTGCTGACCAGTTTACTGGGTGTGCTGACCGGTTGGATAAGTATGGGCCGCAGCTCATTTCAGAAATCCAAAACCTATCCCATTGCATCACTAACCTGAATGAAAATCGCCGTTCAAAGCCTACTCGTCAAAAAGCTATGCCAAGAGACAACACTCTTTTGGTAAGTTTCTCTTTCAAACTTCAAAATCCAAGACACTGCCTCCGACTTACAACACCATTTTCCCATGTAGGCTCGCATTCGCATGCATGTTGCCACTCTATTTGGAAAGGGTTTTTCTGCTCAAGATGCTCATTTCCCTCCTTCAGCCACTACATCTGAGAGAGCTCACTGGAAGAGAAGTCTTTCTCCAAACGATCTGGCGGGTGGTGATGAAGTGAGTTGTCATGGTAATCAATCTGACATGGATCTTGAAGATCAGGACCCTTCATTCCCCTATCCTGGCGGACCTGGTCATAGTAGCGCATCCCCCCAAACGCTTTCAATTATGTGGAGGGCTTTCCATCATGCTGGAATAAATTCGTTTCGACCTGACTTGAACAAATCCATGAACCACGAGCACAATAAGTTTTTATGGGACCTTGCCCATGCTCTCTTCCTAAGATTGATCCGAGCAGGTGAATATGATGACATCGACTTGGAACTTCACTCGGAGAAAAGTATCTATAATACTCTTGCCAATCATGTAAAGTATCTGACCAGAAGGTGTGTGGAGGTGATACTGAGCTCATCGTCCCGCTTTCGCTAATTGCTTGATGATATGAACTTTTTCAAGTTTCCGTGAGGCAAACAACTGGTCTGATAGTGCAATAGAAGACAGGAAAACCCGAAAGCGACGCTTGACACGCATCAACAATGTGAGCTACATGTCTCACTAAAGCCTTTGACTTTGGAAATTAACCTAGATCTTCAAATCAGCGTCGTCAAGCCCGTATAGACTACCTTATGACTCAACCGAACCTCACTGCATTGCTTACAATTGCTGAAAAATTTACCTCTGATGATGAGACCGAGGACGAAATGGACATTGACGATGATGATAACGCCGGTCTCAAGAAAGTTGCCGTGCTTCATATGCCATGGCGTCACCCTCGTATTGAGCAGATGATGGTAACAGTGGATAATTTGATTGAACTACGTCAAAGCTCACGTGCAAGACGAACGGGGGTCAAATACAAGCCAAAGATCACAAGGATTCGATCTCGACATCCCAGAAGGAGTTCCATTGACTGCCCACATGGCTTGCCGGCAGACTGCTATCATGGTGAATGGCTCAAGGACCAACAACCATCTTTTGTCTCCAACTTGTCTATCCAGCCGGGCCCAGAACTGAGCCACATGACTAAACTATTACATAAATGCCTCTGATCCTTTACCCTCTTTCTTTCATATAAATTACTGATCTAGTGAATGACATCATACCATAGGTTTTTCTTCAGAATAGCTTTCTTTCCTTGTAAATATTTTTGGTTCTAACTTCTCGATAGTTAATTTCTTTGTAATTATAGTTTTTTCCCTTGTAAATAGTGATTTTGCAAAAAAAATGTTTCATTGCATTGCTGCCATTGCAACCTGAATATATGTGCTGAGAGGTTTTATTTTTGAGCATGAGCAGCAAATTCTCTTCTAACCTAACTGGGTAAACTGTCAGAAGATGATTTGTTACAAGAAACCACCAGCATCGATAGATCTGGGACCGTCTGTCACTACATGAAGTAGTTGACCGACGGGTTTTTTAGCCTTATTGATTTAGGGCCCCCCCTGTCTGGCAGATGGCAAGGTACAGCAGAAACATATGTACCTCTCCCCCGTCCTTCTCCACTATATACATATTATTGAATAGTCCAGTATCTGTAGACTACTTATGTAGTCACTATTGAGGTGCAGAAAACAAACCTGCATTTGGAATTCCCACCTTAACTGAGTTCAACTCCACTACAGGCAGGACCGCCTTCTCCACTGGGCCTGTTCCCTCGTAAATCACGGCAAGATTTGATATTTGCAAGTAACAGCCGCTTTCATGACCCGGGACTTTGTTAACGCTGGTATTCAGACAGGATCAGTTCTAAATTTACAACGATTTTGGTACGTGTAGTTCAACTGACTTCCTGCACCTGATTGCATACATCCGTATTTAAGCCTTCCAATTTGATTATCTGGATGGATGGATAGTCAACGTATTGTTAGTCTGACCAACTGTGTAGACTTGCTTCACCTGGAAGTTTCTCCTCGAGCTCGATCGAATAACAGCACACATCATGTATCATCTCTATGTCTCAGACGCGAGTTCAACCTGTTGTATGCTCCTGCCGAAGCTTTGGATGCAACAAGCATTGCTACAAGGACAAAAACGGAACCTGGAAAGCTGGTGGGTCTATAGTTACTCGGCTCACTAGAGAGAAACATAATCGAGAGGACGCAAAAATGGAAGCACTATTGGGGAAAGGCCGTCAAGGTACGTATGCTTCTCAACCTGTCATTCCCTATTTTTGACCGTGATTTTCTTTCTTACTTGTTTGCTATGCCTTAGACAATGAAGATTAGAATTGTAGTGATGAAGATGAAAATCTGAGTGATGAAGATGGACAAAACAATGAAACATCACATGACTCTAATGCCGAATCTGAACTCGGCCCCGAAATCAATCTCACCGGCATAACTCTCTCTTCTCGCTGTTCAAGTCCTGCATCTGAGGAAAATGCAAATGTATATAATTGTTGTCAGTTCATTTCCATTCTTCCTCTTTTTCAACTATGTTATAATGAATGAATCACTCAATATACTTACTTTGGTTGCAAATTTGCAGCTAAATTCTATGATTGCCCTCTTCTGCATGTTCAACCAGCAGTTTTACATGCCTGTCTCTTAGCCGCTATGCTCTCAATATTTGAAGACACCTCAGTTTCTACCTCGTCCTGGTTCTTGAAATGTGCACGTGACCTGCTTTCGTTAACAGCATCTGGCGTTGGGGAATCGGTGTTTGGGAAGTTGAACCATTTTCAAAGAAAGATCATCGAATCAATCCCAGCAGACATCCGGACTGTAATCAAATGGCTTAAACTAGAGCCAGTCCTCATCCGCGTAGTTTGTTGCCCAGTCTGTTTTGCTATGTACCCTTACAACGAAAAAACACCCAAGCAATGTGTCCATAAAACCATCTCAGGCTTGGATATTGAAGACATCAATACTAGTACTAGCTCATCTGAAGAAGAGCACGATTCATCTCCACATTCGCATGGCATGTGTGGAACCAATTTATTCCGCCTTAGTACAAATGGTCCGCGTCCAGCCAAGATATATGCATTTCAAAACCTTTATGACTGGATTGCAAGACTTCTTTCAAGAGAAGGAATCAAAGAAGCATTGGACGCATCAGCTACTCTTTCCAAACAACCCTACGATCCTGATTTTGAGGCCTCTGACATTCAGCACTCAAAAAAATGGAAAGAGTTCTTAGGCCCCAATCAAACAAGGTACACAACCCAATCAGGGAATCTTACATTTGGTATGTTCATTGATGCAATTAACCCATATGGTAATCGCCAAGCTGGGAAGCACGCCAGCATAACTTTTATGATTTTGGTCTGCTTCTCTCTGCCGGTATCTCTGCAATACAAGCCTCAAAATGTGTTCGTTGCTGGGATAGCACCCGGGCCAAAGGAGCCATCCTTGGAGCAGACAAATTGGATTCTTCGGCCTATTGTTGAGCAGTTAAAGATCTTATGGCAACCCGGACTCTTCCTCTCACAAACTCGGGTTTACCCTCAAGGTCGTCGCATTTTTGGTGCAATTCTTCCGTTTTTCGCTGATTTACCAGCCCTTCGGCGTAGTCTGGGTTTTGCAGCACCCACGGCCACCAAAATGTGTTCTTTTTGCCTCCTCGAGAAGTCAGAAATCAGAAATCTAGATCCACAAATGTGGCCAAAGCGAAAACTTGATGACCATAAGTACTGGGCATTTCAATCTCGAGATGCAGAAGATAAAAAGATCCGCATGAATATTTTGAAGAACCATGGTGTTAGATATTCGGTAATGCTTGAGCTCCCTTACTGGAATATAATTGACGATCATGTAGTTGATGCTATGCACAACCTGCTTCTTGGAATGTTAAAGTGGCATTGCCAACGATTTTGGTGTATGTCCAATGATGCTGATGAAGCCGAGCCAAAAGGAATTCCAACAAAGGAATTGATGGACTTAATAGCTGAGACTGCGACCCCAATTCAAATTCCTACTAGGGTAGATAGCCCAACTGCAACCGAAACTCAAACAAATCAGAGTTCTGCTATTCCTTTTAACCTCATGGAATTTGACTCAACCAATGCTAGCGATGATTCATTCTCACCTTATCTTGGTGACAGTGACTGGGGCGGACCTTGGATACCTCCGAGCGATGGCAAAAAAATATTTGACGGAGATGCACTATCTTTCATCAATCATGTTCTTCCTCGCATAAATATTCCAACCTGGATCAAGCGCGCAATTCCAGTGTTGGGTAAGGCTTCTTTTGGTAGACTCAAAGCAGATGAGTGGTGCAATCTCTTCACCATCCAACTTCCTTTGATACTGCCAGTTTATTGGGCAGATGGCGGACAGTCCGCTCATTCTCTTTTCAAAAATTTTGCTCATCTTGTGTCTTCAGTCAATTTAGCCCTCAAGAGAACTATGACCCAGGAAAAAGTAAAGAAATATCGATTCCACAATCTAGAATACCTGAAGAGCTCACTACTATTATTTCCTGATGTTAGCCTAGCACCAAACCACCATATGTCCATACATCTTGCTGACTGCCTTGAGAAGTATGGACCATCAAGGGCTTGGTGGTCTTTTTCGATGGAGCGGCTCATGGGCAAGATTTTGAAATCTTCACACAATAATCGTCTTAGTTAGTTCTTTGTTTACATAACCTGATTGTGAATAATAGTGCTTCTCATCATCTTTTATTTATTTTTGAATTCAGGTCAACTTGAAATCACCTTTCTGGTGAATTTCTGTCGTTTTGGGAATTTAGATGCCTTGATGTCAGAGCCCCAAAAATTCCCACTGGAATTGAGACCACTTCTCCGGCAATTGCAAGCCTCCAACCATCCAATCTGTGCTGAAACTGAACTCACTCCTAAAAGCCAGCAGGATTTTCTTGACTCACCAACACTCAAGCTTCTAGCCAATCGAATCAACAAATTATTTCCGGCATCAGATGGTTTAACCTGGATTTCTTCAAGTGAATGGTGCCAGAAGTCAAAAATTGAGTCATGTGCCTTTCTTTCACTTACTGCTGCGGTGGAAAAGCTTACAAATTACACCAATGATGATGTGGTCTATTCAAATTTTCAAAAGAATCGGAGCAATAGTCTTATCAAAGTCAATCGACTTTTCAACATTGAATATG
Organism: Uromyces viciae-fabae; assembly: GCA_000785685.1. Classification (NCBI taxonomy): domain Eukaryota; kingdom Fungi; phylum Basidiomycota; class Pucciniomycetes; order Pucciniales; family Pucciniaceae; genus Uromyces; species Uromyces viciae-fabae. The sequence goes on from KN361532.1 coordinate 15,037, forward strand.
GATTTATTCAAAAAATATTTCGTCATAGGCGTACTTTGTCAGACAAAACATCTCGGAATGACACATGGTTTTTAGTTCGATCTCTTCTCCCTTGCAGTGTGAAATCTGGGAATCCTTTCTCCAAAATAAACAGATTTGATATGCAGCTTGATCTCAGGATTATTAGCAAAGAAACCACTTTGATTCACAGCTCAGAAATTCTCACTAACTGTGCATGGATTAAATATAAATCTTGTGAAATCTCTCCTAAAATAGAAAATGAATCCATTGCACTTGTATCTCTGGAACGTTGAAAATTATTTGCTCCAGAAAAACAAACTTATATTAGTCTTGGAAATTTAGCTTTTGTAGTGATTATTTTTTGTCTATGTCTTGCTTTCTAAGAAAAAAACCATGAAAAAGAAATTATCTTGCATGAAATATAAAAATAAAACAAAAATAATAAGACAGAGGCTGAGCAAGACAGAATTCCAAAAAAAAAAAAAAAAAAAAAAACTTACCAAAAAATCTAACTTTTATTCGCCGAGTCGTCGGAGGCCTCGGAGGATGAGTCCCTTGGACGCAAATGCGGGTATTTAATCCAGCATTGCTTTGAGCGATGGCCAGGATTCTTGCAATGTTTGCAGGCCTTTACATTTTTTACATGATAAAGAGACTGAACTGGTGCAGGGGCCTCAGTGTTGGTATCTGTTCCTTTGATCAAGTCTTGAGAGTTCTCAAGTTCTAATTGTTTTAATAAATGCTCAACGGAGCTTGACTTGAAACCTAAGTTCATGATAGAGCGAAATCCCTTTAACGTCGGAGGAAGTTTAGAGAGTATAACAACAACTAGGAATCGTTCCGGGAAATCGAGTTGGACCAGTTTCAACTGGTTTGTTGCAGATCAAACCGCTTCAATGACAGACGGTATTTTGGTAAATTTTATCTTGGAAAAGGTTTGATAGGAAAGAACCTGAGTAATTACATCGTTTGCAACAAATTTGTTTGCCAGAGCAGACCATACGAGCACCCCATTTAGAGAATCGGCTTCACCAATAGAGCTTGCAAGATATTGAATGTTGATCTCATTTAAGTTGGTGATGATTAAAGATGCAGCCTTGCTGCTTAGATTAGTGTACCTTGCCATTGCTTCCACATCTGATCCATCGGGTTTGGTAGAAGTTCCAAGAGCAAATTCTAGTACTCCTTCTAGTTGCAATTTAGCCATGATTGAAATAGGCCAGCTTGAGTAATTATCAGAGTTTAGTTGCAGTCCTACTGAATTTGACATGGTGATTCTTTGAGTGTCGATAGAGTAAAGGCTTTTGACCGTGAA
>KN361534.1:469-18285 GCA_000785685.1 Uromyces viciae-fabae
GTTTTACGTTTACTACGTTTTACGTTTACTTTTGCAAAAACTTTTTGCAAAAGTAAACGTAAAACGTACTTTTTTTGCTTCCCCGTGGAAAATATTTTTATCCCATATTCCAATAAGGTTGAAATACATGTGATAAAATTTTCAGGCCATATTTCCCGCATTAACCATTTTTTTTGATTTTTTTTTTGATTTTGTGTACTCCCTAAATATGGAGTACTTTGATTTTCTTGTTGGAGCTAAAAAGCTCAGAAGATGAAGGAGGGGTACTCAGGATGCTGGGAAAAAAGTTTGGGAACTCTAGGACACCTAGAAGTATTTTTAAAACATTTTTAAAAAATTCAAAAAAGGCCAGACGGCCTCCTGACGTCAAAAGGCGGTGCGCGACAGGTTTTGGGCGGTGCGAAAAACGACCCCCTAAAATTAATTTTGACTTACTATTTATAGTATAGTCAATTAATGCTCTTTTATTATTTTGAAAAATTAATCCTGGATCAGCCCGTTTGACAAATGAATTAAAAGGCTAGTTGTAAGTTGTTAGTCCACACAAGCATCATTGATGATTCTTTTTAACATCAACAATACTTGGGACCAAGCGGTTTCTTACATTAGCTATCAGTTCTAACCATAGGATGGGAGATTTGCTTGTTATTTGTTGTAAAAAAGTAGCTATGCATGTTTGAATCTGTACGTGATTGATTACTTCACCCTTGAAACATACCTACATCTGTGATTCATTGATACAGCCAGTTTCACACAATGACCCAAGTAGATTTAACCCAACAGTAATACCTTTATTGATGTGTTGTCCTTAATAATTTCACAAAGTGAATTGTCTATTAACTGCTCACAAGGATCTTGTTGACTGTGATCTTAGGGGCGGAGGGAAATTTTTTGTTTTTTTTTGGCAAAATTTGTCAAGGTATTTCTTGTTCAATGCAAATGAGATTCTAACGTATATCTCTCTTATTTTTGTGAATCATAGCAATATAACATGATGATTCATAAAATATTCTGAAATAACAAAAGTGTTAAACAAGTGAAAAGGATTAGATGCATATATGTATGAAGATGTTTCAATATTGAAGAGCATGTGGAAAATAGAACCTAGCACATTGTCTTATACATTCCAACATTCAAAAAACGCATTATACCACTCAATGCAAAAGAATTACCTCAACAATATTTATCACCACAATTAGGCAGAATGGATGTCACTAAGACTTGTAGGACTTGACAACATTGGTGCTAATCATTGATAATAATATTGCTGTGAATATATGATGATGAGAGATGATTCTCCCTGAGATGTATTCTGAGATACATTTTGTGATGATCAAAGATATAATTCTAAGGAACATTCTAATAAGGGAGGGACTTTCTGGTGATATGGTTCTTAACCTATCACTCAAATGTGGCAAGAGGTCACGTTCTGGTTTGAAATGTAATTTGCTGGTCAATAGCACAAATTGGAAGGTTCAACACTTCTTATAGATCTGTCCATGTAGTGTGATGCTCTTTCTTAGGCTTTGATCCTTACAACTGGCAAAAGCAACAGTCTACAGAAAATATACGACAAAGGCCCTCTTCAAAACAATAGCACCCTGGTTGCTGGGGAAATCAATACTGCTTTGAGTGGCATTATCCTCACAACACCAGGCAAAAGTGACAGTTGTAACAGTAAAATGATGATCCATTCAATATACTTGGAATCAACTTACCAACAGCCTTGTTATTAATATTAGTTCTACAGTTGTGGTTAAGAGTGGTTTCAAAGTTTTACAAAAAAAAATACAACAAAGGCGCTCTTCAATTGGACCCCTTGTTGCTGGTAAAACAAAATATTGCTTTGGAAATATAATATTATGACCCTTGATGATTGTACAAATTCGCTATGCGAGTGAATTTAGGAAATTAAAAATTATTTTTGGAAATGGTACTCCCAAATTAGTCAAGTTTCAGGAAGAAGGGCTGGTTGTAATTAGCCAAAACACTAAATTTTTTAGAGTACTTCTGCTGAACCAAGCCACTCAAAAAAACCATCGACGCTTGTTGTCAAAGTTGGTGCTTCGGAAACCATATAAAGGACTGTCTCATGCAATTTGAAAATTTTTATCCTTCCCTCCACGGTCACTTGTGGGCTAGGTTGGTGTAATAAATAATAAAGAAAGGGGACAAGTGCTGCCATTTTGCTGGCGCAACAGTGTCCTTTTTTTCTTCTCTTAATATATTAAAAATGTATTACTCACTGTTTTGAGTAAAATCATAGTTTCATATTTTATTGTTTAAATTCAAATCTTGACACAAAGCAGGAGACAGCTGACACACTGGTTTATGAACAGGCATTGCATTACCAGTTTTCACAAGGAGCTCAATCATCCTCTGTGTCAGGCTTGGATATGAAACAAAAGAGTATAAATCACTCTTTTTACTTTTCCTTCCCTGATATGTTTTAATATATATTTATTTATATATTATATTAATAAGAATAATAGCTGATAGCTGTTATTTTACACCTATAACTCTTTTTACTTTTCCTTCCCTGATATGTTTTAATATATATTTATTTATATATTATATTAATAAGAATAATAGCTGATAGCTGTTATTTTACACCTATAGTGTATTCTCTGCTGTAGAAGTGCGGATATACACCTTTCTGAGACTTAATGAGGTATGGGAATGTCACTAAAGTGCACTTATACTATAATGCTTCAAGAAAATAAGAATAATGATTAGGGAGGGGCTTGAACTTACTGGCTACTGTCAGAGGCCGTAGTCCTTCTTCTAATAACTTTTAAGAGAGTAATTAAAAACCAGATGGAGGGGGGAATGTCCTCAAATCTGGTATTAATCTCCCAGTGATGTTATAAATAAGAAAGGGGTAAGAGCTTTGGTCTAATGACATGAGCAATGAACTTACTATTGGATTATTTATAAATTGGTTTAATGGTTTGTATATCTGTTTGTAATAATTGAGTGAGAGCATCCGCATCGGCTCAGTTTGATGTTAGGCTAAATTAACATGCGCGGCCTTCAGATTACAGCATAGCGCCCAACACCTCACACCGGTACATGCTAAAACCATTGCTATACCTCTTTTCACTGCGGATAGCATTGGAAGTAGCATCCCTTCCTGTGCCACATTGGTACACTAACCAACCTCAAACTTCCAACTCATCTCCACTCCATTCCTCTCTTTTTTTTCATATTTTTATTTTCCTCTCTATTTTTTTCATATTTCATTTTTTATCCAAATCTTCAACTTCATGGATCAATATCCCTCTTTTCAACAACACATCAATTTTCTCCACAAAATCCAAGAAGACGCTGAGCAAGATGAATCCGATATTAATGCATTTGTTTTTGATGAATCCGATGAAGATTCTATCTCAAGTCAACGCCAGGAAATTTCCAGTCGAATCCCCAACAAAAATTGCAATGCCAATGCTGGCCATGATCACTTGATGAAAGACTATGTCAATGAAGATGCCGTTTACAATTAATGTGACTTTGAAAGGAGGTTCCGCGTAACCAAAGGAGTTTTCATCCTTTTGTGTAATGATCTTCAGACCAAGAACACTTCCAAATATTTTATACAAAAACCGGTGAGTTCCTTTTTCCTCCCAAACACTTTTTTTTTAATCACTTCTTTTTTCATTAATTGCTTATATTATATCATTTTCTTTTTTTTTTGCTTATTATTTTCTTTCAACTTCTCATTTATCAAAGTACTGCACAGGTAAACTTGGCCTCAGTACCCCACTGAAAATCACTTAATGTGTGTTGCGTCAATTGGGGTATGGCATTTCATTTGATGCAACAGATGAATATGTGGGGATTGGAGAGACCACCGCCCGGGATACTCTCAAAAACTTTTGCAACGCAGTCATTGAAATTTGCGGATCAGAATACTTACGCACGCCAAACAAAGAGGACATAAGGCAAATTTTGGATGAGAATGCTGAGCAAGGGTTTCCTGGCTGTTTAGGTAGTTTGGATTGTATGCACTTGGGTTATAAAAATTGCCCTACGCCTTGGGCTGGTCAATATACAGGAAAAGAAGGCGAACCAACAATTGTCTTGGGGGTGATTGCCACCAAGAGCCGCTGGATTTGGCACAGATTCTTTGGACCACCGGGTACCAACAACGACCTCAACATCCTAGATCGCTCCCCCCTTTTTGATGATATCCCCCATGGCCGCTCCCCCACAGTCAAGTCTCAACGGGACCAATTTCCATTCTGCCTACCTTCTGTGCGACGGGATTTATCCCAACTGGTTGGTTTTCATCAAGTCTATTCCCAATCTGTCTGATTTAGCCCGCAAACACTTCAACAAGCTACAAGAGGCAGTCCGGAAAGATATAGAACGGGAGTTTGGGGGTCTTCAAAGCAAGTGGCATATACTAACCACACCCATCCGTTTCTGGTGTGAAGATTGTTGAAAAATGAGTACACTCTTAATGCTTGAGATCAAACCCCCTCTGAAAACCATGAAGACCCTACCCACAATTTCAGGTCAACTTTTCCTTGTGTCAAGTTGAAGTTTTTCATCTCAGTTTTGCTCTCTTTTTTGTTGTCTTCAACCAACAACTCAGCAAAACCATCGACATCAACTCCAATTCCTGATGTCGCTCACCGCATCTTCTACTTTCTGATTTGGTGAGAAAATAATTTATTTTCCCTGACCTCACTAAATAGTAAAATAATCTGAAACAATCACTTTAATCAGTCTGCTCATCATCAAGACATATTTCTGAAGACCAGCTTCATCAATATCAAAGATATCAATTTAAATTAGAATTGCATGATTTGATTTCTTATTTCTTTACTTTTATTCATTTTTTCTTTTCTTTTTATTCTTCAATTCTCATTCCTTCTACTTCTTAAAAATATCAATCACAGATCAGATCCAGCTCTTTATCATTAGTGATACTTATCAAATCTTCCATTAGTGCTCTATTGTCTACTTCAGGGTATCTTTCTTCTCTTGACTCTTATTTTTAAAAAAATATCTTGTCTTCTCCATCTTTAAGTTGTACTTACTTTCATTGCTCTTTAAGTATCTGGTTTTAGTTTTCTGGTAATCAATCAGTTTTTTCCTCAAAGATAATATCAATTAAATTGTGCTTTGTTGCATAATACTTCACAATATGATGGTTCAACAAGGTCTCACACGCTATGGTAGTGATCCCCATCCAACTACTCCTTATCAGTCTCCTCCATACACAATTGTGCCACCTACTGGGTCCAACTCATTTCAAGATCGACAAATTATATCTAATTTCATTTGATCTGAAAGAATCCATCGTCAACTGACCGCGGCTCTTGTCCAATATCAATAGAATCAACGGGGTACTCTTGATGATGACAATGATGACAATTAGTATCATTTCATTTTTTTTTAAACTTGTTTTATCTCAATCTTTCTAATAAATTATTGTTATTATTTTTCACTTTTTCTTAACTGATTTTCTGATCATTTTGAATTCATTTCATAAAATCTTTGTTACTGTTTTTGATATGATTTTTTCATTACACGATATCATCTTTTCATTTACAAGAATAATTGAAATCAAAATAACTTATCATCTCAAAAACATTTTGCTGCACTTGAGAGAGAGTATCATCTAGCATTTAGAGTTATCCACTAATCAAACAACTAGTAGCCCATTTTTATTTCATCAAAAAAAATAGAACATTGTTTATAATAGAAGATTGTTTATAATATTCACTTAAATCAAATCAAATTAATGTTCTCTTAAATCAAATTAAATCAAACAACAAGCAGCTTGTTTTTATTTCATGAAAAAAAGATAAAAATTTAAATGCAGCAGGACAAGAATTAAAGAAAAAAATAATATAGTAGGCAAGGATACCTATACCAAGCCGCGAGAAGCAGGAAAAAAAAATAAAAAAATATGAACGGAAGGTTTACAAAAAGAGATGTATAAGAATGAAAAATAAAAAAAAGATAGAGACAATTAAACAAAACTATCTCCCGCACGAAGAAAGAAAAAATAAAATAAAATAAAAATGGAAGGTTAACAAAAAGAGATATATAAGAATGAAAAATAAAAAAATGATAGATGTATAAGAATGAAAAATAAAAAAATGATAGAGAAAATTAAAAGAAACTATCTCCACTTAAGAGTGGATCAATCACAACTCCATCATCACAAGCCCCCGAAATGCTGTAGTCGCAGTCATCCTCCTGATCACTTTCTTCGGAGCTAAAATTTTCCGGATCACGGTGAGAGGACTCAAGTGATTGTTTGTCATATTTGTTTCTGTGAATGACAGCTGGGGCAGGAGTATGGTGAGAGGGGGGAGGGGGTGGTGGATTTGTGTTGATATTAGCATTCATACGGGCAACAATGTCCTTCTTGGCTTGAATAAAATATTCTTGTTCAAATTTGTCTACACAAGTTGATATGTTTTTGGACAAGATGCCCAAGTGGAGGGCTTGCTCTTGGATATTGTTTGTGCGTGCCATCTTTTCATAGCTCTTTCTAATCATCAATTGAGTGGTTGTGGTGGACGCTTCCATCAATTTGAGCTTCTTGCTCATGAATTTCGAGTGGGAAAGCGCTCTCTTGGCTGCTTTGATGCCAATTGGGCGTTGGTTGGGGTGATTTTGGCTAGAATTGGTAGTGGGGGTTGCTTGATCTAATGGAGATTCCGTGGATGTGGTGGCTGGACCTGGAGCAGTTGACGTGGATGGTAGGAGTTCGGAGGTGCCAAGAAACGTCGCGGTGGGGGTTTTTTCAATGGAAATCTTCCATTTGGGCGCTTCTCACAACTCCAACCACGGGGATTCAAATTTGAACGGTTTTTTCATTTGGTCTTGGTAGAGAGTCTTGGCATCCTTGAGCCAATTATTCAGCTGGCTTCCTGAGGGCATGTTACACTCAATTGACGAGTAAATGCCACAAAACTTGGTGACAGCAAGTTGGATATGGGCCCAGCTATCAGAAAAAAAAATCATTAAACATAAGAAATTGAAATGAAATGAAATGAAAGAATTAAATAAAGTTGTATCTATTTAAAAGAATAACTTTAAAGGGAAAGAAAAGAAGAGAAGAGAGAAAAATTATCAATCATACCAATTTTCAAGACTGTTAGCCACATGTTTTTGACCGGAGGTATTCTCATTGAAATGGTCGGCTGTTTTGTCCCAAAATTGGTCCCTTTTCATTGAATTTGTGAATATTGGGTTGGTTGATATATGCAGCCAGCTTCTGGCAAGCTGCGCATCTTCTTCGTCAAGCCAATTGGCGCCACAAACCATGATTGGATGGGAGGAGTTTAAATCGGAGGGAGAAAAAAAAAAGGACAGAAAAGGTAGGAAAAAAAAAGAACAGAAAAGGAAGAGAATAGATAAAAGGTTAAAACAAAAAAATGCTGATTGGATGGTGGTGGTGGGGTAGGAGAATGCAATGCCGGAGATTGCATTGGGATATAGCTATTTGCTATATCCCCAATGCTATGGGATGCGTACATTTTTGAATATTCAAAATGCGGCTAGCATTGATGCTATCCCTCCCTAAATTTAGGGAGGGATAGCGTAAAAGGCTAAAATATTTAGCAAAAATCAAGGACTTAGTGCGCCCGATGTGGTGTTTTTGTTGCTACATTTGGCATTGCGTGCGTCTTAGTGGAGCCAATGCGGATGCTCTGAGGAAAATGGGAATTGGGGCATCCAGAGGCCTCTATTTATATTCCCAAATTTATTACAAGGTGCTATGAGGGTTCAGTAAGTTTCCAGGTGTGTTTTCACATTTCAAGGGAGATGTTCCTTCCCTCTATATTTTTATTACATATTTGTTAACACAGTTGTAATAAAAATATCTAATGAACATCTTTATTTTGAGTTGTTGACTTGTTTTTGACATATTACATATGTAACTTTTGGAAATTCTTTCATCCAAGGTTAATAGATTTCTACACATCCCCAAGTATCCAGGATAAATCAGGATTCCTTGGGACGTCATTACATTTATTTCATTTTAATTTATTCCCCATGGGGAAATAGTGTTCCCACGTCAAATGACTAAGATCAGCCATCAAGGTAATTAGTCGTTTCTTTTTGTGAAAAAAATTGAAGAATAATTGAATTAGGTAATTAGACGGTGGTAAATTCATCTAGACCTTAATTAAATATGTTGCGCTTCCATGGCGCATGTTCTACATGTTGTAACATTGGGCCAATCATAGCAGATGATTCCCTTGTTACCAAAGCGCTGTCAAAAGTTCCCAGAGGGATTTTCTGTTGTATTAGAACTCTGGCCCGGGGTTTCCATTTCTCCCCAGGGTTTTCTGGCCTATTCCTTGGTCAAAAGATCCGGGATTGTCTTTTTCAAACCCCTATAGCTCCTAGGGTTTACACTCAACGCTTCCATAAATAATATTTTTGAGCTTCTGGAAGTCTGGAGCATCCATTGAACATATTTTTATGTTATGTGTGTAAAAAATATTTTTTAATATATTTTTATTTAATTTTAATGATTTTATTTTTTAATTCATAAAATAAATATATTTCTTAATATAAGTTGGTGAGCAACTGTTGAAATTATGACCTAAAATTTGGATAATTTTTTATTAGTGATTTAAGATTTATTTAATAATTTTTTTATTTGATTAAATAATGAATTTTTATGAGAATAAGGACTAGAGTCATTCAGGGGCTCTAGGAAAGGTTTACAGATAAAAGAGTGAAAAAGAACCCATGATTTTATTTCTAATCCAACTGCAGAGATTATAAAGAAAGAAAAACAAGATTAGCCCCCTGAACAACATGCCAGGGGTTTAATGTGGTTCTGAACCCTAGAAATAATAAAAAATGAAAAACTAAGGAAATAATAAAATAAAGCAAGAGATAATTTAAACAACTACTGATTTAATCTTACTAATTTATTATTTTATCTTCACAATATAATTAGGATTGTGAGTTCTAATTATTTATTTCCCAAATAATAAAATTAAGAATAAAAATACAAAAAACATTTCTCAAGAATAATACTGACTACTGATGATCAGGGTTTGATGACTACAAGGCATATACTACTGCAGTTCTTATTTATTTTGAATATTTTATCTTTATTCTAACTTTTTTATTATTATTATTTAACGGATTTACTTGAAACTAAAAAGAAGGAATTTTTGACTTAAAAATCTTGGCATAATTAAAATAAGTTGAGTGGTCATGAGGACTGAATTCCAACAGCAACTTATATTGAATTTTGAATAAGAATTCAAATATAAAATAATATTTCCATAATAATAATTATAAAAAGAGATATTAATATTTTTTATTTATTTAATTAATTTTTAGCAATAATAATAATAAAAAATAGTAATTATAATTTTTTTTAAAAATAATAGTAATACAATTTGTAGGTTAAATGGATTGTTGTTCAATCTCATAACCTGACACTCTGTCTGTCTCAAACCTTTGCAATAGGCTGAAAAATATGGCAAAACACTTTCACTAGTGCTCTCAAAAAAGAAGCCAAACCATGTTTGTTGCTGAACACAGTGGAAAGGCCCACCACAACCTCTTCCTGTGGTCCCTGGACTCCCTCAGATTCCATAAGGCAGATAAACAAATCACAGGCTCCTTCATAAAATTTTTGTTGCCTAATACTTTGCAGCAACAAAATTTCATCCTCATCCGTTAATGTAAATAATTGAAAACTTCAAACTGAATAGAGAGACAAAGAAGATGGTTGAAAAGGTATTGCTTTCCCATTCAGGCCCTGCCAATTTAATTTATTAGAGTCCCAGTCTGTTGAGGACACATTTGAGGATATACAGTCTCTGTGTCATAATAAATCATCCACTCTGCAAAAAAAATGAAATTAACCTCATCAAATGGAAAACAGACTTGAGTTACTTGATAATTTGTTATTCACTCCCCAAATGTTCCAGAAAAGCTAAAAGGGAAGTCAGATTTCAAGAGTAGTAATTCTCTATTTGAAACAAAAACTCTAGACACATTGGACAATCCAGAACCTGTTTCTAGGAGGATCCTGGCCAAGAAACCCTCCACAGAGTGGTGGAATTCAACTCTGACTTTGGTGGGGTCATCAGTCAATTTATGTGATCAACTTTGCCCAATACTAAAACAATCACTTACAACATCAGGGGCCATTTCTATGGTCCCGTCCAATGCGCTTGTCCCCATTCCTAGGCAATCAACTAACAATTCTTGAGATGCATCTAACTCATTGTGAAACAACTCACTTTGAGGCTCAGTTAGGTCTGTTTGAAGAATTAATAATTTACTAGAAGAAACAGAGACTACAACATTTGTTGGTGGGAGAGACAAATCCGCACCAATTATGCTTTTTTTTTTTTCTTTTCAGCTTCTTTAGCTTCTCCAATTTCGGCTTGGGGCAGTCTGCAACTACATGGTCCTCCTTTAAATTTAAGCAAGCCTTTGGTTGTTTTTCTTATTCTTGGAACCTCCTGCCTCAGTGTCCACATGCCGTTTACTACCCCTGCTAACTGCTGGAATTTGGTCCTCATGATCACTCAACTTCATTAATTATGCCAACTTTTTTCAAATCAAGATATTTTCAATTTCAAGGTAAAATAGTTCAATAAAAATAATAAAGAATTAGAATAAAAATAAAATATTTGAAATAGATAACAATTGCAGTAGTATGTGTCTTGTAGTCATCAAACCTTAATCATCAGTAGTCAATATTATTCTTGGGAAATCTTTTTTACATTTTTATTTTATTTTTATTATTTGGGAACTAAGTAATTAGAACTAAAAATCCTATTTACAGTGTGAAGATAAACTAATATAGTAGTAAGATCAAATACTGTTGTTATCTGAATTATCTCTAGCTTGAATTCAATTCTCTTAGTCTTTCATTCAACCATGTCAGACCCCTGGAATAATTTCAAGGGGGTTAAAGTTTTTTTTCTTTCTATAAATCTGCTTTTGTCAGATCTGAAGTAAATCATTGGTTCTTTCATTTATTTTCCATGAGACTTTCCTAGAGCTCAAGCGCCTTGAATCCCTCTAGTCCCATTCTCAATCTCATAAAAATTAATCATTGAATCAAATAAAAAATTAACAAATAAATTTTAAATCATTAATAAAAAAATGCATATGAATTTTAGCTCATAATTTCAACACTAACTACCGGGGCAACTGATCAAGATTGACAAAATGCTTGATAACTTTCAAGTGCTTTAAGAGGCACTTGATCCATTGTCATGGGGCTTCTCAGACTTGCTCTTGCAAAATCAGAGACAAAACTTTCTTGCTCCATCCTTTGGTGAGCCTCTTCACAAAGCACAAATGCTCATCATGCTGAAAGTTGTGGTGTTTGGCCTTTGTTGCAAATCTCTGAAAAAATATTAAAGCTCCTGACAAGTATTGTTTGGCTGTTGAACGAGACATTCAAGCTCATTCAAAATGGCCTCCAGAGTCATTCCCAGAGGGGCTAATTTCACTAGCCAACAACCAAACTCTTCCCCATTTCTTGGGGGATTGTTGGACAAAGTTCAAGACTGAAGGACAAGGAATACACTCAAATAAACCTTAAAAAATGATTCTAGGCCCAGAAATAACCCCTAGTCACTCAGCAAGCTCATACCTCTATGTCACATGGTTCAGAAGTCACAAGGAAAAAAGTTTCACTGGGGAGTTTGGGTGACAGTATACCTTTCCCTTTTCTGTGATATTTTACCTTCAAATAATGTCTGTTCTCAGGTCATGTGCTTCTTAAACCCATAAAAATATCTGTGCACCAATCAGGTGATGTTGTATTTACATAGTGTCTGTGCGCATGACATCATAGGTCTGTGCAGGTCTGTGCACCCATTTTTGCAGGGCAGTTGTGCTTTCCCCTGGAGCTAAAATCCCTCATATTTTTGTATATAAGGAGCTCTCTCCAGCCTGTTTTCCCCCCATGTCATATCTCACATATATCATCCACTTATCCATCCACTGACATCCATCCAATCATCCAATCAACTAATCCATCACTCACTCATACATATACTAGAAGAATAATAAATAGAAAAAAATACAAAACACCTACATACTGTAACTCAGAAATAAAATACTCAATCATTATATAAACCATCACCCAGGCGTAGCCTTTCTCCCTGTTAAGCTTCAGACAAAACCATTCCACCAATACCTGTCATCAAGAAAGGCAGAGTTTATACTCATCCATCCCTTTCTATATTCTGCCATTCCATTCCACCAATACCTGTCATCAAGAAAGGCAGAGTTTATACTCATCCATCCCTTTCTATATTCTGCCATTAGGGCTTAAATTCTCTAGCCTCTTTTGGAGTCTCACACCAGGGATCAGGGCACGGGATTTCTCTAGGAAAACACCAAAAACCCTGGGTTCTGAGAGACCCCGGCTTGGGGTGGATTTATTTTTATTTTTCATCATTCTTTTATAATTTACTATTTATTTCTTTCATTTTATTCAATATTTATTTTTGTAATGTGTATATAATGTTTCTGACTCTTGTATGTAATATAATATTTATATTTAAGTAATTACAGGATTATTTCTTGTCAATCAAATACATTTGAGTGAGAAAAAAAATATCAAAAGGGACCATCAAACGTTTGAAACCAATCTTTAAGGCAGAGCAACTGTTCAACAGTGTGTGGCTTAAGAGAAGAGCACTTCCAAGAGACAATCCGACGGCCTTTTGAAAAGACCCGCTCAGATGATGCACTCGTTGCTGGGATGCAAAGATAATGACGGGCCATTAGTGAGAGCTTCGGGAAAGACTTTTGTTGGGTTTCCCAATAATTAAGTACTTTGAACCCCTCAGCCTCAATATCCTCTCTTAAATATTGACTAATTTTGTCTTGAATCCCTTTGACTTGTGGAGCAGACTGCAGTCGGAAAAAGGCCTTGGCAAAAGTGCTCTTTGGCTTTGGGTCAGAGGAGGTGATTGTAGCTTCAAGGGAGTCATTTTGGTTGGTGATGTTTGGTAATCCACTGTCAAACGTTTGAGCTTCTGTTTTGAAAATATCAAGGATTTGTTCAACAGAGATCTGGTAATGATCACGGATGAATTCCTCCTCATTACTCCAAAAAATGGTCTTTAACTTGGGGTCAAGGATCATTGCACAGAAGTAAGCCGGCTTTCTCATCGCATCTTGGATATACTGATTGATTTTTTCTATCATTGGATTGGCAGGCTGAATCAGTCGATCGTCGAAAATACCTTGACGGACAGAGTGTAGCTGTTGAATGAGGACTATGTACACAGGGAGAGCATTGTTGAGAGTTGGGTATTTGGATGCACAAAGCATCTCAGTTGCTTCGCTGAGGGGTTAAAGTAGCTTCATGATCTGGCAAGCCAGATCCGATTCCTCGGCTGATAAGAGAAAGCAAGACGTCTGGCGGTTTTGCTGACAGAAGTGGGTGCAAGATGGTTCAAGGGCGAGTGCCCGTTGGAACATCAAGTAAGTCAAGTTCCAACGGGTGGAGACATCAATATCGAGGCAGTAGATCTTCCTCTTGTGCATTTCTGGTTGGCAGGAATGGACCGCAATTGAGAATTGTTTGCGTTGTTGGGGTGAAAAGCGCACCCAAGTTGACAGCCCATGTATGCGCTTGAGGATCGTCTGCGGGTTCATACCAATGTCATGGGGGGCATCAGTAGGGGAGTTGGAGTCTACCGTGGCCATCAATATCTCTTTGCCATCTTCAAATTGCTTGTCAATTGATCCAAGGGAAGATATGCCTATTTTAGCAGCTAGATTGATAACATGTGCAACACACCCAAGAATGTGTGTTGCAATCTTGAAATGAGGGATTCAGAGTTCCAATTCCCTTGCCATCGTTCCATTTACCAAATCATTGTCAGCCGTTATTGTATGTAGCTGATCAGTTATGTTGTAGTGGGAGAGTGTATCATAGAATAGCTTGGCAAACTTCAGGCCGTCGTGAGTTCCTGAGTTGAGACAGTAAGGAAATAATCAAGATTGAGTTTAGATTATACATTAAGAAGATAAATCAAAAAAAAAAAAAAAAAGATGACGTACCTTGAACATGTGGTACAGCCAGTGTCAAGTCACGCATCTCAAATTGACTGTCAATGAAATGGGCAGTAACTGCCATGAAGGCAGTTGAATTCAGGGAAGACCAGGCATCCTGCGTAAAAGCAATGGAGGATTGCTTGGCAAGGTAGTTGGTCTGGATTACCGATTCAGATAAGGTGTGCATTCGCGAGGCGTGGGTGGCAATGGCGGCCTGTTTGGTTGTCTTAACGAGTGGCATGGCGGAATTGTTTAGGAGGCGAATCAGTTCCCTGAATGATTTCTGTTCCACTAGCGCAAAAGGGAGGTCACAGTTTGAAATGAAGTAGACCAACGCCGATCTGAGACTCTCATGGTTGTGTTCAACCTGTGGATAAAAAATAAAAGAAAAATTAAGTTAAAAATTGAGATCAGTCATAAATTGAAAATAAACATTGGCTCAACAGTATCACGTTGAAAACAACATACCTTAGGGTGCAAAGCACCACTTTTACTCCATTTTCCAACATCCATGTGATGAGCCTTGGCTTTCTTGCTGAGGTTTGGGTTGGCTAGGTGATGTATTTGCAAGAGGTGCCCGTGTAAGTTCTTGGTACTTGCACTTTTATTTTTTTTCAATTTCTTTCCACAGATTGTTCCTAATTTTGTAATCACTTGACAGATATCAATGCCGCTCTCGTCAGACTTCTTCAGGTGATTCCAGACCCAGCTTCGCTTGTTGGACTCTTTCTGGCTGGATTCAACTGATATGTCTTCTAGATTGACTTTTTGGATTTCTGCTTGATGAGTTCGATCAGGATTAGATTGGTTAGTGGGGGGTTTGGGATGTTTGCGCTTCATAATGGAGGGACTGATACGGTTGAGATAATGACTGTAGTAGATATGGGGATATCAATGCCAATTCATCGGAGGAATGAAAAAAACACCCGGGGTTTCAGGGAATACCCGAGGGGAATCAGGGCTCGGTCCTCGGGCTAACCATCACCCCCCTCCAAAAACCCCGGGATCATGCCTTAATCTCAGAAGATGAAGTAGGGGGGCTCAAGATTCTGGGAATCAAGTTTGGTAAATTTAGGAGACCTAGAAGTATTTTTAAAAAATATTTAAAAAAATTAAAAAACACTTGATGGCCTCTGACTTCAAAAGGTGGTGTGCAACAGGTTTTGGACGGTGCAAAAAACAATCCCCAAAAATTAAATGAAAATCATGATGTAATTTATCAAAACTGATCATGACATTATATGACATCACTTTTCCTCTCTTCATTTCAGATGATTGATCCATTTGCATCATCATGAACCATTGCAATCAGCAAAACAATACAAATACAATAAAAAAAAATTAAAAATAGAAATAACAAAGACATTCAATTAAAAAAAAATTAATTAAAAATACTATATTATTTAAATGATTGTAAAATTGTTATTATATTAAAAATCCATCTTTACATCATTATTATCAATCTAATATCACCACAGAAATATGGCTGACACCTGCATGCAGGTGGCGTTTCTGTATCCCATTGATATCTCAGGGTTAAGTGATGTTGTATCTCACATTTTAGTTTGAGATGAATGTTGTAACTGGAAATCACCATTTGCTTAACTTTTGGAAACTTTGTTTACAATGTTAGGTAAATGAAAAACCTCCTGTATTCATAAAGCTGTGCCTTGACAGGCAAATGAAACCTAATCCAAAAATTACTTCAGTTGTTTTTTGACAATTCCTTCAGTTTGTAAATGGAAAATTTGAAACAAGTCCAAAGATGGCAAACTTGATTTTCGATGGACTACTTAAAATAAAACGGGCTCATGTTGAACATGTCAATAAACTATGAAGTATAATATTCAGTGCTTACTCATTTTCGGCCCTCTGATTATTATGAACTTCAATGAATAACTCAATTGGTAATCCTACCAAATGCAAATGGTTAATTTTTTATTTTTTGAGTAACAAACATATCCTTAGGGAAAGTCCACTGTGGGAGCTACATTAAGCCATTGAGTCATATTCAGCTTCCATGAATCTGTTTATCACTACTGCCACAGGTGCTAAACAGGGTTGTAGAATCAATTTTTTCCTCTGGGGAGCTATTTCTATGCCATATTTAGCATCCTTATATCACCAGCATGGCAGCAAAATCAATAACTGCAGCAAATGCATCACCTGAAAACATACTGCAGACTGCCAACTTTGGCTACCAGATTCTGGTTTTTTCGAAAATACAGGGTGCTAAATGCATGCCAGTGTTTCCAAATTTTGGGCTTTGGAAACTGAGAAGGCATCCCACAGTGGAGATGTTTTTACATAGAATGAGACTAACAAACTATGCTCAAAATTTCCCCATAGATAAACATAGGTGAATCCACCATTTTCCAATTGATTCCAATAACCAATGGTGCAACAGCTACGCTAAGTGTCAGCTGGCTACTATGTTAGAGCCAACTAACAAATAGCAGCAATAAAAATTGGTAATATTTTTTATAACTAAAAAATATTAATGAAACAATATAATGATGAAAACATTATCAAGCAGAAGGAATAGTACAAATATTATTGCATATTTGGATTCCTTGGTAAAAAATAACCCCAGAAACAATATAATAATGAAAACATTATCAAGCAGAAGGAATAGTACAAATATTATTGCATATTTGGATTCCTTGGTAAAAAATAACCCCAGTCACTCAGCAGAAGTATGGGCAAAAAAAAATACCTCCTTCTATTTTTATTTTATTAATAAAGAAAAATAAGAAGGAAACCCTCACAAACCCTCTAGATGAAATGTCATCTATACTTATGTATATGTATTAAAACATATTAATACATAAAAATGAGGTGTTGTGTATACTTTATAAGTTAAACACATATTTGTAATACTGTCAAATGATGCGGGAGATTACATAATCAATCCTTAGACAGATGACACGGGACTCAGTTGGCTTATGTGACCCGACTGACAGGTCCCGCGGGCCCTGATGGGCCAAAACTGCGTTGTTTCAAAAGGCAAATAATATATAGTAAAAATATTCCCACAGTCCTTCGAAAATGAGAAGTTCCATGTAAAAATGTTACACTAAGGAAGCTTCTATTTTTCCTTGGTAAACAATACAATTTTACCTCGAACTGGGAGAGCAAAAACAATATGAAAAGTATTTTTTCAAATATCAATTGAATAGTAGAAATGACGCATTTAGTTCAAAAAATCATAACTCAACTAATTCAATTGATAAAAATAAATAAAAATTATAAAGATCATCCTTGGAAGACATATTTCCAAGGATGAATCCCTCGATTACAGATTACGCATAATGATTTTTTCACATTACTCACAGAACTGCTCAATTACCTGCATAATGCAGTTTACATTCTGTGGGACATTTACATACCATTGAAGCGCCCCAAGAGGATTGGAAAAGATATAAATAGAGCTCTCCCTTCAACCTCTCAATCCCCAGATTCATCTTTACCTGCTATACATAGTTACATACATACAACAAATCAGTATTATAGTCACTCAATAGCGCTTAAAAGACCAAATCTTTACCACCAGTCTGCCTTCACCATTCACCCAATCTTCTTAAAAACTTCTCCTCCGTCGTGATTAGGATCAAGGCAAGTCTTTTGACTTCAATCTCTAAGTCATTTAGACTTTACCACGTCGTGGTATATTGGGTTTAATCACCCCTGATCTTGATCAGGCCCCAAATACAAGTTGCTCAGCAACTTAAAAAGGGTTACAAACACCCCAGAGCACGCTCTGGCCCCTTATTTCTTCA
>JNCO01002445.1:0-19008 GCA_000785685.1 Uromyces viciae-fabae
TTTGAATCCTGTCCCCAGCGATTCTTTTCCTCCACCAACCAACCCATCCAGACCTTGCCCTACCTTCCCACCTATGCCAGCCACTCCACCCCCTAACCCCAATCCATTTACCACCCCACCTCACCCTAGCCAACCCGCCGCGATGGAGTGCACACGTTGCTCCGAATCTCGACAACGCGGAAAAGTCCTCCGCTGCTTCCAACCAACTCCCGGCGGTGCTTGCACGGAATGCTCCCGCGCTCATCGTGCCTGTTCTTTCCGTCCAAAAACGAAACGACAAAGTTCAAATTGGCAACCCTCACCGGGCCCATCCCGCCCGCGCAAAAGAACTCGTTGGGCCGACTCCTTCGTCGTGCCGGACTCGGCAGCGCACGCCGTCGGCGCAATACTTCCCCTCCAATCTCTCCTCACCGCTGATCTCCTCGCCACCCTCGTTCTCCCAAGCATTTTGCCAAACTTCAAGAAGCTTATCAAAAAGATATCGAGAGAGCGTTTGGTGTGTTGCAATCCCGTTATGCCATTATTCGACACCCTGGATGCCTTTGGGATCAGCAAGTACTTGATTTAATAATGAACACAGTGATTATACTTCATAACATGACAAGAGAAGATGAAATGGACACAGAATATGAAGGATACTTTGAATATCACCAAACAGCATGCAATGCACTGCCACATCAGTTTCAACAAGAGAGTCAGAAAATCAAGATTTTGATGCATTCCTCTTACGTTACCAAGCAATCAGAGACATAGAATTTCACAAAAAGCTGAAGTTAGATCTTATTGAACACATCTGGAACCATCTGGGTGATGAAGAAGAATGAAGCATGTTTATCTTTTTTGATTTTAAATTTTCCTCTTGTTTCAAATATTTTTCTCTTGCTTGACTGTTTTTTTATTTATTTGTTCTATCCACTTATATCTTGTTTGAATGAATCTTCCCTTCTGCCCTACATTTACTCATGTCCTTTTATTTCTCAATCAAGTGTTTGTTTTCTTACTTTTTTTGCTCATTCCAAATTGGTTTCAATTCATCTCATTGGCTTTCAGGCATTCAATAATTAATGTAATCAAAACAAAATTTCTTGGATTTCTCATTTATTGATCAAATAAGAGAAAAAATAATAGAATGAATGGAAGTAATCTTGTTTGAATGAATCTTCCCTTCTGCCCTACATTTACTCATGTCCTTTTATTTCTCAATCAAGTGTTTGTTTTCTTATTTCTTTTGCTCATTGCAATTTGGTTTCAATTCATTTCATTTGTTGTCAGGAATTCAATAATGAATGTAGTCAAAAAAACACTTCTTGGCTTTCTCTTTGATCAATCAAATAACAGAAAAAACAATCGAATGAATGGACTTAAGGGAAAAAAATTGATCCAAACATCTTCTGGATTAATTGTTTGAAAAGATAAGGGATTGATTAAAAGTATAGTTTAAAATAAAAGTATAGCGTGTTTCTTATTTCTCAATACAAATAATATAAAAAGGGATAGAAAAAATAAAAAACCAGGAAAATAGAAAGAAAATGATAGAAGGAGGAAAATAAGTTAATTTTTTTGTTAAACAAACAGTTAATATATTCATTATCAAGGCGATCTAAGATTTCCTTTTTTTTCTTCTTCAAATAGATAATTGATTCCTCATCCATGCCTGAGAGATCCATTGCCATAGTACGGTCATCTGATGCTGAAATCATGGCAGATTTCACAGAGATAATCTGTTCTCTTGATATCTTGAAAAGTTCTTCTTGGGATTGGAGGAGTTTTTCTAACATCTGATTGGTATTGCGCTTTCTTTTTGCCATCTTATTGCCTTCAGGCCTGCCCTCACTTCCCAGAACCAATCGCTCTTCTAAGTCTAGATCAATAGAAGGTAAAATTTCAGTTTGGGGACTTGATGGTTGAGTTTCATCAGTGACTGTTGGATCCACACTGCTTTCATAGAGATCATCTGTTCTCTTGATATCTTGACTGTTGTGTTTTTGGTGTGCATACTCTAAATATAGAGTATTAGATTTGTATTTCATTTATTTTTTCTTTTATTATCTTCTTTTTCCTTTGTCTCACTCGTCAAGGATGCTTTTTCATCATCCTTGTTACTCATTGAGATCATTACTCATCAGGCTCAAGACTCTAGGTTTTTATATTTCTGATTCTTCTCTCACTTCATTATCCTGATTAACTATGTTGACTTTCTTGAAAGAAAACAGTCTTACAACATCATCACAACTTCTCCCACTTTTTAAACGCCGCTCAACCTGCGAATAACATCCACCAACCTTATTAAATATTTTCATGATATGTCCCCATCGACATTTCACAGCATTGAAAAGCCGCAAAGGAAGAGGCCTGTACTGTTTTGAGTTTTTTTTATCTTCATTCATGTTGTCAATCAAATCTGAGTAGAATTTATGAACGTGTTCCCAGAAGGTTGCAGCTTTCTGGCCTGTACCACTGATGCTATTGCGAGAAGTATTTAACCATGCAATACACAGTTGTTTATCTTCTTCAATGGTCCAGTTGGGATTTTTTTTTTTTGAATTCTCGATTTTGGGTTGGTTTTCATGTTTGGTTTTTTTTTCTGAAGGGGTGGGGGTTGCTGATGGAGATTCCTTTTCTTTTGTTATCATGGAAGTGGTCATTTCTTGAAGAAGTGGATCAAGAACCGGTATGGAAGACATTGATTTTTTTTTTTGGTGGTGTTGATATAGTATAGATTTGTGTGGTGTAGTATGTATTAAAAGAAAAAATTGTCCGTTGAGCGGACCCAGAGGTGATTTGGCGGCTTGATTTTCTGGGATGGAAGGCTGCCAAGAGTAGCAGCCTCTGGCAGTTTTCATCCAGGGCCGGAAGCATTGGCAGGTCTGGTAGCGGCCCTGTTGGAGGACAAAAAACCCTTGCGGGCTGCCAAAGTTCATTCCAGCCCAGGCGATAGCAGCTCCGTTGGAGATGCTCTTAGGGACATTAGCCTCTTCTTAAGTCTCACCGCCGGCCATGTACCATGCAAACACACCGGAGTGGACAAGTGAGGGACATAATCAGAAAAACGAGGTGAATAAGCTGGCAAGGGAGGATACAGGTGACAACCAAAGATTGACCCTCGGACACAGCTGGTAATTTCGCTAGATGAACCAGCAAGTAAGTCCTTTTCGTACGTTAAACGCGTCATCTAGATTGGAGATTACCACTGCGTAAATAACAGATTAAGGTACGCTTCGTGACACCGAAATAGTTTGGGGTTGATCTGGGTTGATTCAATTCTTGTTGTGACACCACACTTATCGCCCCGCGCCTCCAGGCCGCCAGATTGGCTGGGTTAAAAACCCTCTGCGACCTGCGTGTCCCTCTCTAAAATTGACACGGGTGTGCACAAGCTGCACGAGTGATGATAAGATAAACAAAACAGCACAACGGAAAATCGGACTTCTTCTTATTCATTCAGCCCTCCCAATGCGAACCAATCGAATTCTGAAGCCGAGCAAATATTCGAACATGACTTGTTCACCCTATTCAGGTGTGCCAGCTGGAGAAACCGAGGGGGCACTGACGTGATTTTCAAACTATCAAGTACCAGCTATATTCTTGAGTGCTCCCTTACACCGGAGATTGGAGGATACAAGGCGGAATCCAACTCTCGCATACAAGAACCGCATTAGCCCAGAACAAGCCGAAATCCGGAGAGTCTGGTCAACGGGCATGACCGAAGATGTTAAATTGTGAATTGAAGTTGATCACGTAATGTTGTCAAGTTCTCTGAGCGGTTCGTACTCCCAAGCCTTAGAGATTAATGTCTTGGAGGTCCAAGATGCTAAACACCACCGCCGGCGTGGTTAATTCAGAAGCTCGCCAGACTAAGTCCGCTCATCCGCCAGTGATTCGAATCACAAAAATCTCACCCTGAGCTCGCTTCATTTTTACGTGGTGCTTTCGCCATGCGATAAGCGTTAATCACCAATTGTCGCGGAAGAGGCAATTAACCCTGTCTCATCCTCACGTATGAGACCCAATATTTCGTGACCGGTGCAGCGAATCTCAGGTTTCATGTGATCAAGTCGTAGATTAGTTGGTTCGAACTTGCTCCTCTTGAAGTTTCCTCTATAAAACGTTGGCCCTTGTGTCCTCCATTGTGCCAGGACCCACCCAACCCAACTGTCTTTTCAGCTTCAGTCGAGAAGAAACTCCCACCATCGTTTGAATTAAGTTCGCAATCAGAGGCGTCATTGGAGCTTGTGCCGTGTACGGTTTTTCACTTCTTATAAATAAACAAATAAAAAATAAAATATATATATATTCACACTGAGTCTAGATGATACAATGATATAATGATAATGGTAAATCAAATGCATCTATTAGAAGTTCATTTGAAAGGGCTGCGCTCCTGATGAAGATGCTAATCTGAAACTATCTTTCACAAATATTTACCAAAGATAGCGTTTTTCTCTACAGATTTCTTTCTTTGCTTGGATCCAATGCGAGTAGCATTACTTAACTCCTTACTGGCAGTGGTCGCCTTAAGCCTCAGTGGATCAACCTCCAGAGTTCCATGTAAGTCGAAGGGAAAACTTGGCCTGAATCCGAGCAACCTTCACCGAGGTAAGGTTGCCATTGGGTTCTTACCCGGATTTCGAGAGCATATCGCACCCAATGCTGCCAGAGATATCAACGCTTTGTTGCCCGCTCCGATAGCGATCGTATGCCTCTCATCTTTTGCCCAGTGTCTCTGATTTCATATATTCACAATTTAGATGTGACGCTTTCTTGCAAACCAACAGTTGGGAGATTACGTTCATCTAGACTCGAGAGATCTTAGTCTATCAACACTTGACCTGGTAGGACAGCAAAACCTTAGATTGTTTTATTAAATCAGTCCCGAACCTATTACTTACATGATGCGCTCTTTTTCATCAGAAATTGCCCCATATCTTGCGCTTGAAAGGGAATCCTGTTTGGGAGTTAGCTTTGATGCCTGTCGAGGGATTAGAGAAAATAACGCCGTATGTGGTAGGTAGTACTGATTTTTACACGCTGAAAATTTTTGAGGGGCGACTCTTGTTAACTATGGAAAGTGCAGGCCGAGTGTATTGCCATGAAGATGCAACTGATTAATACACAGGGAATCAGCGTGTGGTTGAGATTTGCTCACGAGGTAAGGATATGCTAATATTTCATGTTGAAAAAAAATTGCAACCTCGAAGCTCACTTGATGCTGAATCGCAGATGAACGGAGACTGGTATAAGTGGGGATGCCAACCTGAATGTAAGTTTATGCCTTGAAATTTTTGATGATGTCCCTTGCCTTCTTCACAAGTCACAAGCAAAAACTTGGACTGATCCCGATGACTTGCATATAGTGTTCATCGAAAAATGGAGGATGGTTGCGCACGCAGTGAGACGCCGTACCCACGGCACCTGTTAAGTTCTGATTCATCTTCGATAGAGTGTACTAGTGACATGACTGCCTTTAGTGACTTTTACAACCATTCGATGTGGTGGCAAATGATCCCTTACTTTGATCAACAGACATGTTGTGGGCCCCGAACGTTGCTTTTGGATCATCACTAGACTCAGTTAGAGGGGGGTATACCCAATATTGGCCGGGGGCTGACACAGTTGATATTTCTGGTTAGTGAACAGTGACAGTGTCTTATCTGCTTCGAAGCCCAAAGTCAGATTATTCTTGCTGATCTCTCCATATCACCATAGGGCTTTCATTTTATCACTTTGGAGGTTCGCATTTTTTTTTTTTGTGCAGTTCAAGTTGTCTGATATTTATCGAGCTATCTGTATGCTTCATGTTCATCAGGCGAGAAGCGTCTTAATTTACTACCCCGCCCAGGAGAAGCTTTGGAAAAGATTCAAGAATTCTCTAAGGTGAGGCTGCTCCTTGATCGATCGAGTCTGGAACCAACTACATCATGACCTTTTTTTGCTGCTTCATACCAGCTTTACGGCTCTGGGCAAGGTAAGCCGATTGTTCTTGCGGAAACTGGTGCAGCGTTCACGACCTCCTTGTCCGGTTACCCAACCGCGGGTGGCGCTTCAGACCATGACATCAAACTCTCATGGTTGAAGCAAGTCCTCTCTTTGCGATTACAAGCGATTGTACCCGAGCTCAAAGCTATCTCCTGGGTGAGCTGAATGTGATCTCTTTGGATTCAAAAAAAAGAAAAGGATGGTAAAATATGTCCAGAACTGACAGCAATACCCGCCGGCATAACCACGACTAGTTTGAGGTCATCAAAGATGAAAATGCAGGGTTAGTGCAGTGAATCATGCTCCGTCATTGCCTTCTGCATACTGACTGACTTGGTATGTCATCATTAGCACCCAAGGTACGCGTGTTAGATGCGAAGACTTCCGATTATTGCTTGGCGAAAAGAGACTCAGTCGCGATGCAGTCGGCTACTTATCAAGCGACTATTGGAAAAAGTCCCAGAAGGGATCCTTGAACATCTAAATATTAAAGCCACTTTCAACGACATAAAGAACGTTGTGACATAACGAAAATAAAAGAAAACCGGGCCAACTTTCGTGACGTTTGCAGAAAGCCCTTCTTATTATGCCCTAAAGGCTGAATGTTAAATTATGATGTGTCGTTTCTCGTTTTTGTCGGATTGATGCCAGAGCACTTTGGCTGACCATTTCACTCATCACATGAGGGTTTTGAAGGTGATCCAGTTTACCAAGCTTTCACGTTTAGCTTATTCCTGTCAAAGTTCCCTAAGCCCTCGCAGAGCGGTCACCGTTGTACCTCGATGTTTGTAGAATGTTGTTTTATTTGAGCGAATCGATATTTGGTAGGATTTTTTTAATTAACCAAGGCTTGTGAAATTTATAAGGACTAAGGCAAGTATTGTATTTCAGTATGACCGAACAATAAGGGCAATTGCCATGAGACAAAGAGAAGGTTTTGTAAAAAGAACAAGTCGCGCATACCTAAGGCAAGGCGGTATGCTGCCGTCAGTTAAAATGTAAGAGACAAAGATAAGAAGGAGCCTTTTATGAAGCAAAAGAAAAATATGTAACACGAGTAGAGGAGATAAGAAGTTTTCTTTGTTTTTGTTGTATTTTTGTGACTTGTGAAGCAAGAGTTTTTTTTTTATAAAGAAGTGGAACGATTCAAGAATGATTTTAATGGAAGAAAGATGATTGTCGATATTTTTGTGGTGCAAAGGTAACTGTTGAATGGAATGAAGTTAGTTTTGTGCCTCGGTCATCGCTTTGCACCAAACTCTCCATCTTTTATAGGTTTATGATGTGGTTTTTAGCCGAGGTAAGGTTCTCTCAACTTACGTAAGACACAAATGGCAGTCCAAGGCTCAACGAAGCCTGTTAATTCACCTGGGCTGGTTCGACCAGGCTCAGGGTTTTGTCTGGTACAGCATCAGACATTACTGTATCGCTGTCATCGTTGGCTAAGAACGGTAAGGGGAGTGGTAAGCCTTCCCATTTCTTATTTTTTTTCTTTAGTACATCCTGCTATAAGCGCAGGGTATGAAACACGGGGTATTGGTGCTTATGGATACAGGTTGATTCTTCTGCAACCTTGCTGTGCTCCCGTGCTCTGAGCGTCCAGCGATGAGGCAGATGACACAGAGTCGCTCATAAATTTTCGCGCTCTAAGTATCCCTTGCCGGTTGACCGGTTTGGTGAGTAAATCGGCAAGGTTGTCAGCACTTGGGACATATCGCAATTCGATGGATTTGTTGGTAATTAGTTCTCTGATGTGATGGAGACGCAAGTCCATGTGCTTCGTACAAAAGCCATTTTGACTAATCTGACTCGTGGCCAGGTTTATTGCACGTTGGTTGTCAACTAGGACTTGGACTGGAGGTGTGAACGATGGAGAGAAGACTTCAGAGATAATGTTTTGAATCCATACTATTTCTTTCCCACAATCCGACAAGGCCTTGTGCTCGGCTTCTGTTGAGGAAAGAGAGATCGTGGTCTGTTTGCGCGATTTCCACAAGACAATGTTGTTGTGGTGACGGATGATGAATCCCGTGTGAGAGCGTCTGGGATCGCGAGAGCGTCTGGAATCTGGGCAATTGGCCCAGTCAGCGTCCACTGATGCAGTTAGTGGCATGTCCTGATAGGGATGAATAGAGAGTCCCAGGGTTTTCGTGCCATGGAGGTATTGGAAAACTTGAATGGCTGATTTGTAGTGAACGATCCCCGGTTTCTCCAGGAATCGGGAAAGTTTGCTGACTGCAAACAATATGTCGGGCCTCGTCAAGACACTTAAGTAGTTGAGGGACCCGATCAATGCTCGATAACTGACATTGAGGGCCACAAAATTGGTCTGATCCTGAAGAGTTGCTGACTGTAAGTGAGAAGTTGGATTGAGTGGGCAAGATGCGTAGATTATATTCCATCAACTTTCGTTCGATGTATTGAGTCTGATTAATGTTGAGGCTGTCCCCATGTCTCTCAATTTTGATTCCAAGCACAAATTCGGCTTCCCCCAAGTATTTAACTTTAAATTTGGTTTCAACCTGCTCGACAAACACCACCAGAAACATTGGATCAACCAAGGTTGATTGATTTGGTAAGAAGAAAGGGACCCCTTTGTGCCTGTGAAAGTAACTCACCTTGGTTGCTCCATTTTTTCTGCTGGTGAAACTCTTTGGGATGATTCCCTATGAATATTAAGTCATCAAAGTGAACATAGACCCATATGGGATTTTCGCCTTTTCTGTAGAAGACACAGGGATCCGCAATAGAAGCGTGAAAGTGAATGGAGATGAGAAAGGTGCTTAGGCGGTTGTACCACGCTAGTGACGACTGCTTAAGCCCATAAATGGCTCGTTTGAGTTCAAGCACGATCTCCTTTCCGTTGGGAAAACCTGGCGGCGGAAGCATGAATACTTGCTTGGAAAGGGGGCACGTGAGGAAAGCGCTTCTCACATCTAGCTGGTGGATGGGCAGCTTGTAAGACACGGCGTGTGATAACAGGAAGCTGGGCGTCCAGTAGGCGCGTAGGACATTTCGAAGTTTAGACCTTGAGTTTGACGAAAGCCTTGTGCACAAATGCGGGCTTTGTATTCTGATACGTTGTTGTCAGAATATAGGCCCAAGTAGACGGAATGGTGCGCTCAATCCAGACTTCATGGTCCCTCATGTTTTCTATCTCTTTTAATTCAGCCACTTCCCATTTTTCTTTTTTGCTGCCTTGAATTGCCTCAAAGTGTGTCTTGGGTTCAGGTATAAGTATGATGTTGAGTGAGTGAGCACTTCTTCTTGAGAAGGTTAAGAGGTTGTTGGGATTGATGTCCCCTTCAATCAGAGTTGGGTGGCGAGGTCCAATGACACAGATTCGTCGAATGGGGATCTCAGGTAAAACATCAAGGTCTTCATGGTCAGCGTTGTTAGGCTGAACGGTATGTTCGAGATGGGATAAAACAGTCATGTGCTCATCTCGATCTTCAGGATTATCCCTGCTGTTTTCAAATGTGGCAATCTCTTGCGCGTTGTCGTCGTCAGTGAATGGCAGATGCGATGTGTGGTGAAAATCCGGAAGGGGTTGGTGAGAGAAGTGATCAAGGCTGGTCTTTAGAGCTGAGAGGCCTGGAAACACAGACTTGTCGAAGTATACGTGCTTTGCCTCGATCACCCGTTTGTCTTCTACCTTGACAACCCGATAAGCCGAGTAATCGTTGGTGTATCCTATCAGAACGCATTCCTATGAGATTGGGTCAAATTTTCTGCCCCTGATTTGATCAGGTTTGACTACCCAACACTTGCAACCGAAGGGCTTAAAGAACTCAAAATTGGGATTAACGTTGAACATCTTTTGTAATGGGGTGATTTTACTTTTACTTAACGATGGTAAGCAGTTGGTTGTGTCTGCAGCGGTTTTCACCGCTTCAGCCCACCATTCTTTAGCCATTTTTGATTGGATCATGAAGCAACGCGCCATGTTGATAATGGTTTTGTTGGCCCGTTCAGCGAATCCATTGTGTTGTGGCGTGTAAGGCGGCAAGGTGTTGTGTTGGATGCCTGATTCTTTTAGGTAAGAGGAGAGAGAGTTGTTGCAGAATTCTCCACCACCGTCCGTTATTAACCTTTTGATGCTGTGACCGGTCTGATTCTCAAAAAAGATTTTGAAGTCAATTATTGCTTGAGTAGCATCTGACTTAAGTTTGAGAACTGTGATACTTATGAACCCCGTATGTTGATCTACAAGCGTAGGGAAGTATTTTGCTCCAGAATTGGATGATGGTGACACAGGTCCAACAAGGTCACCGTGCACAACTTCCAATGGCATTGTTGTTGGAAGGTATTCTGGATATCTTTCCCGTCATGCACGTGCTGCATGTAGATGGTTTGTTGTTGCCAATCGTGGGAATGACGGCCTTGACCCTGGCCGCGCTCACGTGACCTAATTGATAGTGCCAGATTTCCGCTAGCGTCGTCTCAGCAGAGTGTGTTTTAGAGAGGGAGAACACCAGTGGAAGCTTAGAAAGTGGTCCAATGAACGTAGAGATTTCCATCAACCCATTGGTAGAGCTGCATTTGAATTCAATGTGTGAATCAATTGTGACGACGCAAAAGTCTTCCTTTTGAGCAATGTGAAGTTCTTTGGTGATTAGCTTTTGCATGGATATAAGTGGACGTAAGAGAACCGGAACAAAAAGAGACTCAGGGAGAACTAGGATTTTTCCAGAGCTCTGGATGATTTCCGCTGTGCCTATTTTGGTGGCAAATAGATCTCCGGGTCCTTTTCCTGTGCTGATTGGCATAGTGGTATTGTTTGCGTGTCGGAAGAATGCTAGGTTGTTGAACATATGGTGGGAAGCGCCGGAATCCAGAACAGGAGGCATGCGTCCTACCTCAGTCGAAAGGAGTTGTGCTGTAACAACGTTGGCAAACGCTGGTCGTACGTACTTGGAGACACTAGGAGAGGAAGAATTAATGGGTTGCTCAGTGCTGAGGCTGGTGACTGTTTTGTTGCCTCTGTAAGGGCTTCTGGTCGGCCTTTGGTCTGGGTGGAGCGCCCAACACCTAGACTCAGAGTGAGTTGCTTCCGGGTTGTGACAGCCATTCTTGCATCCCGGAGGTGGCCTCATTCTGGCCTGATTGTTTAGAGCAACAACTTCCTTCTCGCTGTTTCCTTTGTGATAGAGAGTGTCATTGCAAGTGATGTCGCGTATCTTGTTCAATAACGCGTCCGGGTTCTCCAATAGTCTGTCGTTTCCTGACAGAGATTCAGCAAGTCCTAGTCTTCTGGTCAATATTTTACCCAGTATGGAACCACAGATGCCATTTTTGGGCGGAATGTAACCAATATCTTCAAAGTGATTTAGGTACGCCTCAGCTTTTTCCAAGAAAGTTGACATTTTGCCGGTGTATCTGATGTTCTCGCATTGCGCAGAGGCCCGGTTGATAACGTGTGCAGAGGTTTTTCCCTAGGTAGGGATAATCTTTTCCCACATGCGATATCCATTGGAGAAGTTGTCTGATCGGGTTATTTGACCAAAAAAATTATTGCTCATTCGTGAGCCGATGATAAATGATGCATCTGCGAGATTCTGTATGGTGCGTTCATTGGGGTTTGGTCCTGGTTCCGTGGTGACCACCGACCAAAGTTTCTTGTGGAGTAGGTACTGCTGCATCCTCATGGAGCACATAGGAAAGTTGTCTTCTCCATTTAGAAGTGGGATGGTTTTCCTTGAATCATCACCGTCAGTGCTTCCAGCCATCGCCTTGCCTAGAAATTGGTGTTTTGGTTTTAAAACACCTGTTTCAACTGTTAATCTGTGAAATTTATAAGGACTTAAGCAAGTATTGTATTTCAGTATGACCAAACAATAAGGGCAATAGCCACGAGAGAAAGAGAAGGTTTTGTAAAAAGAACAAGTCGCGCATACCTAAGGCAAGGCGGTATGCTGCCGTTAGTTAAAATGTAAGAGACAAAGATAAGAAGGAGCCTTTTATGAAGCAAAAGAAAAATATGTAACACGAGTAGAGGAGATAAGAAGTTTTCTTTGTTTTTGTTGTATTTTTGTGACTTGTGAAGCAAGAGTTTTTTTTTTATAAAGAAGTGGAACGATTCAAGAATGATTTTAATGGAAGAAAGATGATTGACAATTTTTTTGTGGTGCAAAGGTAACTGTTGAATGGAATGAAGTTAGTTTTGTGCCTCGTTCATCGCTTTGCACCAAACTCTCCATCTTTTATAGGTTTATGATGTGGTTTTTAGCCGAGGTAAGGTTCTCTCAGCTTACGTAAGACACAAATGGCAGTCCAAGGCTCAACGAAGCCTGTTAATTCACCTGGGCTGGTTTGACCAGGCTCAGGGTTTTGTCTGGTACAGCATCAGACATTACTGTATCGCTGTCATCGTTGGCTAAGAACGGTAAGGGGAGTGGTAAGCTTTCCCATTTCTTTTTTTTTTTCTTTAGTACATCCTGCTATAAGCGCAGGGTATGAAACACGGGGTATTGGTGCTTATGGATACAGGTTGATTCTTCTGCAACCTTGCTGTGACTCTGACAAGGCTTGCCATTTGAAGCCATTTGAAGCGACCAAATGTTGCGATGAGCGGAAAGTTGAAATATTTTTCTTGTTGAATCTCAACTTCAGGATTTTGTTATTTTTGTTTTGTTGAAATTTAAAGAAACTGAGTACATAAACAAATATTCTTAAATTTAATTTGAAAATTCAATTTTTTAACAATTAATTGAAATTAATCATTTACCAATCTAGAATAACAGTTTCTTAAAAAAAAAATGCAATAATTTATGTATGTATTAGTAGGCTTTGGAGTTATCTGAGCTAGATGCTGTTAGATTAAATTGGTTTGACCGTTTTCATCTCCTCCAAAGTCAAAGCATCAAGAGTGATGTCATAGGGTCAAACTCTAAATTAAGGATTATGTCATCCTTGATTTAGAATTTACCATTCAAAGAGTCTTCCCTTGGTCTAAAGTCTCCTCCCCAGGAGCATCTCATTTCTTAAATCTCAGTCGCATTTCTCCTCACTCAGTTTAACTTGATAACTGTTTTAATTACTTTTGTCATCTATTTCTTATATTGTCTCAGCCTGGGGAGGAGGTAAGCTACTTTCTCTAAAATCATTGTAGCAACTTTTTATTCATTAAAAATACTTCTTCACTTCAAGCCTAGTATCCTATCTTTAGACAAATCCTCAAGAATCCCTCGCTTTGCTTCTGCATTCTTATCAGATAAATCACCTTAACAGTCAAGTATTTTTTCTCATCTTAAACAATTGTTTTTATTATTCATTGAACTCATGTTACTGTCTTAGTTCCATCATCCTTTTGTAACATCTCAGCATTATCACGTCTTGTCATTGAAAGTGAGAGGTCTCAGGTACTTTCATATTTCTTTTCATGTTATTTCTTTTATTATCTCATATTAAAACATGTATTCAAATAACTGAGAAAATAAGAGCTGATTTTCCAGGTATAAGCTGAATGCTCCGTTGACTGAGTTGGCTAACTGGGAAGAAAAGTAAGGTTGAAAGAGTTAAGAATGATTTGAACTCCATGATTTATTTCATTTCAGAAAACAAGCCTGATTTATAGAACTTGCTTACATAAGCAAACAAGAAACAAAAAATTTGTGTCAATAGTGAGATGAAAAATAATATAGATAGTAGTATTTTAATAAGTAACTCAATAAGAAAATGGGGCAGGAACTATTAGGCATCTGTATGACTCAAACAGCCTGAAGGCATTTTTCAGATAGGTACTAAGCTAGTCAGAATTAGTAGTTTTAGATTGATTTATAGTAGAGTAGTAGTTTAATATATTTTTATATTAATATTTAGAAGAATAGAATTATAGTATCTAACTACATTTAATTTAGAGTCACCATGATTCCAACAATAACTACATCTTAGTTTATAAATTTTTACAGATTTCCAGTCAATATAAACCTTTGAACCTCATCCTTAGGGCCCTCTGTGACATGGAAGATACTCATGACAAAGACAGGAACAAGATTCCAAAACTCAAAGACCATAATTTTCTCAAATGGCAACTTTGGATCTCTTTGTATCTCAATTCAAAAGACTTGATACATCATCCAACAGTCTCTTAAATTGATGAACATGTTTGATTACATCCTTATTACGTTCCAATCAATGTTACTACTTCAAGGACTACAACTCGCATGGCTGCAGGCGCTGAAACTACCACAACTTCTGCTCCATCCGCACCAGACCCTAACATCATCATCTTGAAAGTCAAACAAGAGATGAGAAAAACGGAAAATGTGATTGCTAAGAACCTTGGCACGGCTGCTTTCAATGAAGTTGTCTCGCCAGATATTCTGGAACAACCTAGTGTCATTTGGGAACGAATTCTAATAGCATTTTCTGGATCAACTACCAAAAATCAGTCTCGGGTCTTTATTAATTTTATCAGATACAGATTTAAAACTACAATTTCAAAATATGTTGCAGAAATAAGAACACATCAATAATTTATTGGTGGTCGGGATCAAATTACCAGAAAACTTGACAAGCTATATTGCTTTAGCTAAGTTACCTGAAAATTATTGGAAACTAGTCAATAATCTACTCACTGATGAAAAACTCCTTGAGAAATCAGCTCAAGTTTTAGCAAAATTGAAAGACTGGGTTCATCATGAAGAAGCAAGAGGTATTAAAGCTTCCATTCCATCAAATAGCTCTGCGACTGTATTATCTAACAATGCAAATGTTCAACTGGGTACTTACATTGGTGTGGTACTCGAAAATGGACTCAATAAAAATTTTATTATTTCACCATGAAGGAGCAGGAATTCTTCACTTTTTATTTCAGAAATGGATTCTAAACCAAAAATAACCCCTAGTCACTCACCAAAGGTACATCAATAACTCCACTAGTTTAAGAGCTACTCAAGGCAGAAGACTTAAATCAGGTACTTCAAATAAATTTCATAAACATATAATAAATACAATATTCAATACTATGGATTATATACATGATTTATAATTTTATAATACATATCTACTAACACATAAAATATTACATACAAAGATAGGAGGCTTTCTATATCATCTACTGTACATACTTACCTACAACATGACTTTACATGCAGATCAGGAGTCAATTACATCATTAAAAAGTCACATCATCATGCAGGGGCTTCAACATATGCATGCAAGGAAAATCCAGTAGTTCAGTTACTATGTTTGTGCATTGTAAATTCTTCTGAAACCCCTGTCGTGTTGTACCCTATTTTCACCCCCATTTGTCTATATAAGGAGCTCTCTCCTCAGTGTCTTCCCCCCATCTGATTTATCACAAAAATAAATCATCTGATCCACCTAATCTGATTTATCAGAAAATAATCCATCACATCCCCATAATAATAATAAATACTAAATAATAGCTACATACCTACCAAGAAATAAATACTTGAACATTCATTGAACCTTCATTGTGTAGCCATTGCTCACATCCATCCTTACCTTTCTTAAGAGCCACAAGGACTTGACTCACATCCTTGCTCTCACAGCTATCTGTTGAGGAAGTAATCCCTGTAAAGGGAACTTCAATGTTATGTTCATTAATTGAACAAGAAATCTTTGACACTTGCATTAAAACTTAAGTAAAATACATATTAGAAAACCTGTTTTTACTTTTAAAGCAACTGGTTGGAAAACATCTAGACAAAGGAAATTACATATCAAGCATAATGTATGCAAGAGAAGAAAAGAATTCTCAATTAAATAAAAGAAGAAAAGCATGAAGAAAAGAAAGAAAGAAAAGAAATTTTTTTCTCAGGTCAGAGTGAACACAAATCCTTTCCTTTATCAGAAGAGAGTAATTTCTACTTTAACAAAGAATATTTCCATGAAGCCATGGACCATATATTCTTAATATTTCCTTTTCCATTCATTCTTTTGTGTCAAGTTGTATTTATTATTTTTCTATTGTTTTATCACAGTTTCCTTATTCATAACTTAGCTGTGTTGTTGTTCATTTTATCTTGTATTCACAAGAGGATTTATTTCTCTATAAATAGAGCTTGTTCACAGTCTTTTCCTCCTCACCCATTCACATCCTACCCCATTCACATCCCCATGACATGTTTACCACCGTAGATTTACCCTCAGTAATAAATATAGTTATTATTCTTTTAGTCTTATTCTTATTCAATCATCTCAGGGTTAACACCAATTCAATACTATCCTGCTGTCCCCTTACCTTTTTCTTTCAAAACCAATCTGAGTGCTGGAAACACCCTCTTAAACTTCCAATTCCTTACCATAAATCAGGTGCAGCCTTGCTCCCTGCTCTTCCTCAGTCAACAGTCTATCAGTTATTTTCCTGTCATAAAGAAAGGCAGAGTACTTACTCCTTCATCCCTTTCTGAATTCTGCCATAAGGGCTTAAACTCTCTAGCCTCTTTTGGAGTCTCAAAACACCCTCTTAAACTTCCAATTCCTTACCATAAATCAGGTGCAGCCTTGCTCCCTGCTCTTCGTCAGTCAACAGTCTATCAGTTATTTTCCTGTCATAAAGAAAGGCAGAGTACTTACTCCTTCATCCCTTTCTGAATTCTGCCATAAGGGCTTAAACTCTCTAGCCTCTTTTGGAGTCTCAAAATTGGTCCCAAAGGTTATCCTGTCAAAACAATAAATGTCTGTGGACTTGTTATTCACAATCTGGATGTTACTGGTAAATTGGTCCCAAAGGTTATCCTGTCAAAACAATAAATGTCTGTGGACTTGTTATTCACAATCTGGATGTTACTGGTCATTCTAAAGATCAATGCTTTACATTAAATCCAAAGCTGAAGACCAATTTCAAATCAAGAAGACAAACTCAATCTTCTCCTTTGGCAAATTATTTAAATGCTCAGTTGTTCTTTAGAAAGATTAAAAACACAAATGATACAGGAATAATCCTCGATACCGGAGCCTCTCACCACATGATCCAAGATTGAAATATTTTTTGCTGTTGAATTCATACTTGTGTTGGGGTGTGGTGGCAAAGGTGGAATGGTGGGTGTAGTGGTGGAAAACATTGTGCAAGCTGATTGAATGCTTTGGCAGAAGGTAGAAAGTCTCTGCAGGGTTATTTGCCTTTAGCGTTGGGGATTTGCAGTGCTTTTATACTAAAAGCAGAGGGAAAGTGGAGCATAAGGTTGACAGGGGCTGGGCGGTTGTGCAGATTAGGCAAGCAGAAGTGGGTTAATCAAGAAGGTGCTGCAGGGTGGATCGTGCTAAGGGCTGTGGATCAGCAGGGGAAGGAGAGGATCGTTCAGCGGATAACGATCCAAACCGTTGGGCTGCGAGAAGTAGGGTGGTGTTGGTCGGTAGTAAGTGTTCTGGAAGTAAGGCGGACTCGGGATTGGTGATTGGGGCAAACGGCTTCCAAGAGGGAAACCGGGGGTACGCGGTGGAGTAGCGGGGGGAGACGGGGAAACAGGGTACGGGCAAGGAAGAGTGGGAACTGGGGGATTGTAAATAGATATCATACATCATAGAGATAGATTTTACTTCCTCATCATATTAAAATAACACACTACTTTTTGAAAGAATAACTCATCAAATGAATCCAGGGGAGCAACTGCGGAAGTGCTGGTAGATAGAAAAGGGCCTTTTAACTAAGGAGCGTTGTGGAATTTATATTTGTGTTAGGTAGTGGTGGCAAAGGTGGAGAGGCATGCGGAGCAGAGAAAAGCATCGTGCGAGCTGATCAAAAGCTTTGGCGAAGGTGGAAAGTATCTGCAAAGTTAATCGCCTCAGGATATACCAAATGCGGAGGGAAAGTGGAATCTACAGTTTACGGGGGCTGAGCGGTGATGCGGATTAGGCAATCAGATGTGGGTTACTCAGGAAGGTGCTGCGGGGTAGATCGGTGTTAAGGGCTGCGGATCAGCAGGGGAAGGAACAGATTGTTCAGCGGATAACGATCCGGTCCGGTGGGCTGCGAGAAGTAGGGTGACAACGGTCGGCAGTAAGGGTTCCTGAAGTAAGGCGGATGCGGGATTGGTGATTGGGGCAAAACGGCTGCGGAGACGGAAACTGGGGGTACACGGGGAGGAAAGGGTGGAATCGGGGAAACCGGGTGCGGGATGGGAAGGGAGGGAAGAAAAGTTGTAAATAGATATCGAAAATTTTTATATACATTAAGGAGGAACCATATCATTACGAGACTTTTAATTTCAGATTCTTCGGCGGGAAAATCATTGACCAGGACTCTTAGGGAGAGAAACTGCGGAAGCGCGAGGGAATAAGAAAGGGCCAAATTTCTTGGGGTTCTTAGTCTAGAGCGTAAGTTTCTCTTGGATCTTGGTTCATCAGTCCACCAAAGCGGAATCATCAAGTTCTGGAACCTGCGGAGAGTCAAATTTGTGTGCGGACATGGTTTATCTTTCCACAGCGTAAGTTACTTTTAGTATCTTGATCAACTAGTCTCAAAAGGCGGAATCATTGAGTTCTGGAACCTGAAGAAGGGCAACTTAGTGTGCGGACACGAGTTTTCATTCCACATCGCTGTGGTGTGCTATCCCCGTTTTCGGGCCAAAAGCGTATCAAAGCCAAGGGAATAGTCAGGTTATCTCAGTTATTTAGCTGAGAGGAGGATATAAATAGGCACTGGATCAAACATACAAGAAAAGGGAGAAGAAACAGTTATAGAATCAAATGAGAAAATATAGGGAAAACACATTAAGTATGGAAACAGGAATACAGGTAAGAGGGCAAGCTCTACGGTGGTCATACATGGAATCAAAAGGGAAATATGAATTGGAGGATCAATACTATAAAAACAGATTAAGGATTAGTCAAGAAGGTGAAACAATATGGTAAGGAAAAAAATATTGTAAATTCAAGAAAGAAGAAGAAACATTGCAACAAGAAAACTCAAGGAGGGCTAGGGTGTAATTAAGGCATGTAACCATTTATATGAAAGAGCAACAAGGCAGAATTAATTTGGTTCAAAAGTTATCAAAATAGGGCGTATCAAAGTTGACCAAACCCGCCATTTTTTAATGGCGGGGTTCAATCAAAAAAACCAAT
>JNCO01002446.1:0-19005 GCA_000785685.1 Uromyces viciae-fabae
TCCCCTTTCTTCTCAACTTCTGGCAATGCTAAAAGATTCAGAGAGATTCATCCTATATTTGAAATTTATTTTTTGATACAGAGTTATGTCAAAATGTCAAAGAAAGTAGGTTGATTTCCTTTATGTGTCAATTATAAACAATTTTTCCAATTTGTTTTGAGAATAGTTTTGAAATTATTTTTGAAATCATTTCAATTTCATTTTTGTTCCAAAAAAAAATTCAAAGCCAGTTTTGGATTCTAAACCAACCTCCACAGGTGGGTTTGATCCAATTTTTATTTTAAATTTGTGGTTTGGCAGATACATCATCAGCAGAAGGTGAATTGCATCAAACTTGTTGATCCACCGGTGAATCCATTGCATGAACTACCCAAACAAGCAGAATTCCATCCAACATCAGGCTTACTTCCCTAGAATCATTGACCATCACTGTGGTATTTCTCCCAATAGTCATACTGATGGATCACTGTTAGCACATTCAATTTTCCCACCACCAAGAAATTCAAGCTTCCCAAAATGAAGTACTGGATCCTTAATTCATGTATGTGGATAGCCAAATGACTAGTTCCTACCCCTTCCTCATTTTATGAACCAGGTTCACCCCCAAATTCAAAGGAAGAATCCTTCAACCACCTGAATTCCAAACACTTTCCATGTTATCCAATCTCATCATAATCCATTCAATCAAGGAAATCAAACAATATGAGCTTGAGAGTCCCAATTATCAAGAGTTTCCTCCTACTTGACCTATTATGCTTGATGATGAAGAATTTTCTCATGCTTAACCTATTATCCTTGAGGATCCATCAATTTCACATGCTGAACCGCTTAATTTTGTGTCAACAAATTAGCCACCTGAAAATTATATCATGGTTCCCGCCAATGTTGAATTCAGCCATATAACTTCATCTCAATGTTCTGCTTCATTGCCAACCAAGAAAAGGAAAAATCAACCTTCAAAACTGATCCAAAAAGAATAAGATGAAGATGATCTATGTTGGGAGAACTGTCAGCTGGCATTAGCAGAGAAAGGCCACAACAAGAGGAAATTGGTGGCCAAGTGATCCTTTGAGCTGATAAGTGTTCTCAATCAGAAGTTAACAAGAATTTACATTTCATCTGGGATGAAGACCTCAAAACAGAGCTCATCACCTTCATGAAGGTATTGTGAGTAGAATACCAGGAAGCTGATGACACAACTTTGGGATGTGTTACATGCTCTAATTTTCTGAAAGATAACAAATCACACAAATCGGATTTCCCCCCATATCTCATCTCTTGTTGGCTATTTCAGAGGCTGAGAATTTTTTTACTTATTTCTAACAAACTAAAACCAGACTATAAAAAAAACAACAAAAAAAAAAAAAGGAGATTAGAAAAAGTATAAAAGAATAGAAAAACAATAAGAGAAAAAAACCACTGAAAATAAGTGTAATAATTTTCTAATAACAATGGACTTGGGTATCAAATGAGTAGTTTGTAAAGCGAACTAATGAAAGAGAAAATAAAAAAAAAAATAGAAAGATTGATAAGATAAAAAGTTTAGTGCTTTTGACTTCAAACAACAAGGAAAAATAAAAGAAATAAAAGATAGAAAACAAACATTAGTGATGAGACACTAGATTTAATAATAAAAAACAAATCCTTAAAGTGATTCTAAAAAAGCAAGGATACTAGAAACTTGAGGTAAGAAAAATGAGAAGTTAGACTGGGCTGATTGGGAAATAAAAGATAGAAAACAAACATTAGTGATGAGACACTAGATTTAATAATAAAAAACAAATCCTTAAAGTGATTCTAAAAAAGCAAGGATACTAGAAACTTGAGGTAAGAAAAATGAGAAGTTAGACTGGGCTGATTGGTGAGTGATGAAGAGTTCAGTTGTTTACTTTACTAGTTTTATACGGGACTTGAAATATTTTTATACTCGACTTGAAATATTTTTAGAGACTTGACTCTTGATTTTTATGGAAGAACTGAGCAGGTGACTGACTACTACTAGAGGACGTGTGTTGAGAATGAAAGGATAAAATAGGATGAGGAAAGGAACCCCTTGGCATTTTGAATAAGCCATAAAAAACTCAACAGAGGCACGATATGAATTGGTTATGGTCAAATGGAATTTAATAATATTCTGACCACTCCATATGATTTAGCGTTCTTAAGATGAAAGGATAAAATAGGATGAGGAAAGTAACCCCTTGGCATTTTGAATAAGCCATAAAAAACTCAACAGAGGCACGATATGAATTGGTTATGGTCAAATGGAATTTAATAATATTCTGACCACTCCATATGATTTAGCGTTCTTAAATCAAATTTTTCTGATTGAATTTGAAATTTATATTGTCCAAGATTCATGTTATACAACTGGTGGAGGCGGTCTGCATGATGAAATGGCAAACCATGGCTTATCAGAGGCAGTAATTCATAGGAAATTCTTGTTTTCAGCCCAATGTGCTGATTTGTACAATTTTATCTCATGATTTCCAGGTTTATAGTGGTCTATTGGACCTTAATAGAAATAAACAATGGTGGGCCGCTACACTGCACTATTTGAGCACTATGTGTTAGTGTAGCTAGTGGAATTTTTTTTTTGCCACATTTCTCCAGCATTAGCTGGGGTTTTCTGCTGCTACAAGGTAGTTTCAGTGTAGCGGGAAACCCCGGCTCCACTCCCTTTGTAGCTTTAGCGCAAAAAAGAGAGCTTCTACTCTCACCGGTATGGTAGCCCAAAAAGAAAACTGCTACGCCATCCGTTAGTTTAGCGGCTGTAGCAGCTCCTCCAGAAAAATAGTAGCAACGCTACTCAAATCCCGTGAGATGTGTAGTGTTAGTGGATGTCACGGAACAACTGCTACCACTACACTTTTAATTTTTTGTTTTGTTATGAAGCGTTAGCGCGCCAAAATGGCCTACTGAAGGCAAAGCTGAATATTCAACAACAACTCA
The DNA here is from genome assembly GCA_000785685.1 of Uromyces viciae-fabae. Classification (NCBI taxonomy): domain Eukaryota; kingdom Fungi; phylum Basidiomycota; class Pucciniomycetes; order Pucciniales; family Pucciniaceae; genus Uromyces; species Uromyces viciae-fabae. Next base: position 2,953 of record JNCO01002446.1, read on the forward strand.
AATAAAAAATGATAAACAGGATAATAATCAATGATAAATTTAATAATTTATAATCTTAGAGAAAAATATAATAAAATACTTTAATGTTAATAATAAAAATGGTTATTGTTACTTTGATGAATTGATTAAGGAATCATATTTTGAGATAATGAAAATAAGAAAAATAAATGAAAGATGATTGATCAAAAATGAATCCAGAAATCATAAAAATTTCTGTACTAACAATCATCATGATCTGAAATGATGTCATGAATTTCGATCAATAAAATGATCAGTTAATTTTATAAATGATTTGTTCAAAAGCATAAACATCATGATTGCTTACGTAAAACATGAATCATAGTAATGAGCAATTTCAATATCCTTCTTCAAGAGTCATAATCATTTTAATTGGATCTAATTGAGGGTAAAAATCAAAAAAAAAAAAAAAAATTATTAATTTCTAATCAAAATAATAATCACTCACTAATTAGAGTAGTAAAATTATTGACTCTTGTAAGATTATGATAATTTGTTTTCATGTCTTGACAATGCCCAATGCTGTTCTCCATTCCCATAAAGAGAGCCATGAAGAATTTCCCCCTTTTTTACTTTAGATGAGTATTCCAAACTTCCGCCAGCTGTTACACCCTCAAGATTGAATGCCCAACAATTGGGGTCAAATTTTGGCACTCCTTTGTGATCTGGCTCCACATGATTAATCCATCCAGCCCTTGCAAGGGAGGCCAAGTTCACTCTTGCCGCAAAGGGAAGTATGAAGAATCACCTAATTATGTGGATCATGTCAAAATAGTTAAAATAATCCTTTCCAAGGAAAGAGAAAATTGGTGCTTATATATAGAAATAAGCAGAATGAAATGTAATATTTTTCCCTTATTATAAAAAAAAAATGAAATAGAAAAAATTAACAAAAGTTTAATTTTGTGTAAAGATTAAAAAATACAATTAAAATAAAATTGCTTTTACAAAAGTCTCAGATAAAAAAAATATAAAAATATTTCTTGTAAAGAGAAAAAAAATTCAATGAAATGAAATTAAAATGTTAGATTTAATGTTAAAAGTAAAAATTAATAAAAATAAAAAAATAAAAATTGAAACCTAAAAGAACATCATGACACAATTGACCATGATTGATTCAAAACCAATCATGAAATAATTTCTGCTTCTCTTCTGTAGGAAAATGAATCATTTGATTCATTTTTATACACATCAAAGCTAACATTGATTAAAATAAACATGATTAAAAATCATATTCATATTAAAATCAATTTAATCTTCACATCTATCAGTCTTATTGTGATTATTGAATTTAAAATAAATCAATAAAAATTGTTTCATAATGAATTTTTATTTTAGTATTAAAACTTATCTTATATTTTATCAAATTCCATATAAAATATTTAAACTCTATTTTGATATCTATTTTCACCTTTTTAGGTAAAGATTAAAATTATTTCATTTTTATTTTTACAATTTTATTGTATTTAAAAAAATATAGAGAAATAACTAATTTGCATTTAATTTTTAGTTGTGAAAAGTTTTATAGATCAGACCATGGAGGACTAAGCAGAAGAGCTTTCAAACCACATGTAAATATTGGCTTTTGAGGAACAGTGTAATCAATTTGAGGCACAATTGGAAGCACACGTATCAGAACAGTACTATGAAGAAGAATTTCGGAAAGAAGCAGCAGCTGATAAACTTTGATCTAAGAAGCTTCAAAAAGTGGAGGAGACCCAGTTGAATCTGATGAACCAACTGCTCCTTGGCATTCTTGTTCACATAATGAAACCAATGGATGCAACTTTGTCATCCAATAATGATCCCAACTGACTCACTCCATTAGATTAATGTCATGAGTATATGATATATATTTATTGGATAAACTCAAAATGTGATATTTTTCACATGTCAACAGTGTCCTGAGGCAAGTGCCTATATAAATGGGTTCGTTTGAGCACCAATCCATACCAATTGCTTTCTTTTTCATTTATTACTTAGGTTGTGCACACCTCCAATATATTGTGATGGATAATGACATAGATAATAGTGTGATCAACTTGGATTTCAACTCCAAAGTGTGGGATGAAGAATATCTGGATGCTATTCTTTACATTCATCTCAACAATTATTCCCAAAATGTAGCTTGTTGAGAAGAACAAGAAAGATTGATTGTACACTGTGAAGAAAAGAAAAAGATTGTCAGGACTAATTAAGCTAAGAAATGAGTTTAATTCTTAATTAATTGTTTACATCACATGATCAATACAATTTTTACAAATGTCAATGACATAGATAATAGTGTGATCAACTTGGATTTCAACTCCAAAGTGTGGGATGAAGAATATCTGGATGCTATGCTTTACATTCATCTAAACAATTATTCCCAAAAATGTAGCTTGTTGAGAAGAACAAGAAAGATTGATTGTACACTGTGAAGAAAAGAAAAAGATTGTCAGGACTAATTAAGCTAAGAAATGAGTTTAATTCTTAATTAATTGTTTACATCACATGATCAATACAATTTTTACAAATGTGGCATCCTAATAGGCAGGTAAAAAACTTGGCAAGAACCAAGGCCATCAGGTTGTCCATCCTTGGCAAGATTAAGATGGCCACACGATGCAGTGATTGAATCACTTACTGCTTCCAACAATTTATCTCACCACATTATTCATTGGAAAATAAGTTTAGGAACATGAACTTATTAATCCTATTGCTTCTTGGATAATTTAAAATCCTTCAACTTAAAATTGTATTTTTTTTTCTTTATCATATCCTTGTCAAATTAATATTTAAAAAAAAAAAAAAAAAATTAAACTTCACAGAAAACTGTGAGTTATTTTATTAAATAAATATATATAAATAAAATAAAAATTCATTTTAAAATTAATTTATTTTTACTAAGGTATAAATAAATTACCTAAAAAGTATAATTGAAATTTTAATTAAAATCTTACCACCAAAATTAAGGTGAAGATTTATTTATTTATTTTTCTTTAATTTTATAATTTAATATTTAAGCTGACTTATTTTTATTCTCAAATATCCATAATTTTTGATCATAAATTAATATTTAAATTTATGATCAAATATGATGTCATGATCATTTAAAAACTAAAACAGAAATTGATTCATGATTCACCATTATTTCACATTTTACCATTTCTTAAATCATGATTGAATCTGTTTTCTTTGATCTATAAAAATAAAAATAAAAATCATATTTTATTTATTTTGTTCAAAAAGATTTTTCTCCAAACAAGAATTTTTATCATTAAAATTAATTTTTATTTATAACTAAAGTATTATTATCTTTAAAGATAAAAAAAAATTTATCTTATATTATTATTCATAATTTTATCATAGCACATTCAATTTTACTGTATTACCCTTCTTTGTCTTTAGGTATATATATTTATCTTAAATTTTGTTTCTATTTTAAATGACTTTAAAAACGATAAAAAAATTAATTAATATCTTATCTTTAGTTCTTTATTCTAAAAATCCTTGGGTGTCTTGTCATAAGCTTGATTATAGTAATTACAAAACATGAGCAATTACATATGTAACTCATTTGAGGATGTGATCACACATCAAAAATATCTTACATATCCTTGCAGGCTCATCAGCCTCACTCACAGGTGGATTGAATCCAAGAGGAAAATTGCACCTCATTGTGCTCTTGGCCATCCCAGCTTTGCAAGTATAAAGAATCCCTTTTGATTAAGCACATTGCACAGCATCATGCAGGCAAAGGTGGCATTGCTTGCCACCTTTGGGCTTGCAAGTTGAGGGTACAGCAACATAAGATATTGTTTCTTCAGCCGCCCAACTGTTTGTTCTACCACCATTCATGTAGATGAATGTATAGAATTTAAATCACTATGGGAATTTGTTGGGCAAGAATGATAGGGTATCATGATGTGGCCATTACCTTGTTAACCTGAATCACCAATGAGAGAAAATTTCAGAAGAAATGGTGGATTGCCACCAATTAGCTGTTGACCCAGAGGAGAGCATCTATACACCCAGGTATAATGTATTGACTCACCCATTCCACCGTACACCTACATTATGGAGAGCATTTTTCAGTTGGTTAAGAAAACAAAAAAGTGAGGTGAGAGACAGTCATATCATAAAAATTGCCATCAGAATCAACAACACATTGAGATACCAATGATTCCCACCCCTTCCTATTTATATAGGCATGCCATTTATCCCGTGGTGTTGGTTTAATCCAAATTAGTACCATCAATGGCACCCACAATACCAGGTATGTCATTGATTTCTTCAAAAGCCTTTGAAATTTGATTCCATGAGGCTGACTTGGTAGATTGAGGAAATCTGTCAGAAGAAACACAATAGAATCAGTAATCATACTTTACCAACAAAAGAATTAGGATGCTTAATTGATGGTGCAATTGTGAAGGTGAAAAATGACAGCCTTGAAAAATTGTTAGAATTTTTTTAGTGAGGTTTCTTTTCCAATGTGAAATATATGTGCTACTGTGATATGGGTTGCAACATGGCCCATCCAAAAACATCCCTACCGCCACCTGAGCTTCCACTGGAAATGGTTGGCCACATCCCAAAGGATCCAGTTCTGGTGAAGGACATAGCAGGTCAACAAGCCAAAATAAATCATCTCACGTTATTTGGATAAAATTGGTTGTGATTGTGCCATGGAGCACAATTTTGTAGTCAAAATGCTTGCTTCTTGTGAAATTAGCTTTTCTTCTTCCTTTTTTTTTGGAGATTTCACCAGATGAGAAATGAGGAAATTGATGGATTAGTTAAAGTCATTGATTTCTCTGAGAAAAAAACTTTTTTTTCATGGTTATTTTAAATAGCTAAATGAAAATTTTTAAGTTTTGAAAAAAAAAAAGTTTTCATATTTGGTTTGAAAAAAAAAAAAAAAAAAATGAAATAAGAGAAATCTGAAAAACAATTTCAAATTTTTTTTTTATAATTGAAACCTTATTTTTTTTTTCCTCTATTTTTTTCTTTTTTCTTTTTTTTTTTTTTAAGAAGAAAAAATAAAAGTGAATCATTTAATTATAGCTTTTTGTAGTGAGAAATAATGTGATCTTCTATCCTTATAGACTATGATAAACTAATTTTTTGATAAGGCTACCTAGCCTTATTTAATCTGATGTGCTTTGATATCTGAGAATTCTCTTACATAATTTGATTGGTAAATACAACAGATGAGTTATTCCAAATTGAAGCAAAAAATTTAGAGTCAAGATACAAGTTCAAGCTCAGTTTACTATAAATGTGGGTTATCTACTATGAGTAATAATTACTTCCTTACTTTAGTCATCGATTCTTCTTTCATTTTAAACTCTTGTTTTAAAAACTAAATTTTAGTTAATTAATTATATAATTTAGAAGTTATTTTATTATTATTAATTTTAATTTTTTTTTTAATTTTTTTGTGATTCTTATTTCTTTTCTTTGTTTTTTTTTTTTTTTTTTTTTTTTGGGGGTTTTTTTTTTTTTTTTTTTTTTTTTCTTTTTTTTTTAATTTTTTTTTTTTTTTTTGTTTTTTTTTTTTTTTTATTTTTTTTTTTGTATTTTTTTTTTTTGTATTTTGTTGTATTTTTTTAAAAAAAAATTTGTATTTTTTTAATATTTTTTTTATATTTTTTTCATATTTTTTTTATATTTTTTATATATTTTTTTTTCATATTTGTATTTTCTTTAGGCTCCTGATTCATTCGAAACTCTTGCTAAATTTGTGAAGGTTAGAATGCTCTGGTTTTCGAGCTAATGCACCAGGGGTTGTAGTGTAGTGGCTATCACGCGTCATTTGCAATCAGGATTGGACCTCATGTACCATCCGATTGAATCTTGACGAGGTCCCGGGTTCAATCCCCGGCGACTCCAAGTTTTTGTTGCGCGATAGATAAAACAAATGATTTTTGTTTCTTTCTTTCTATACATATTGTTGTTGTGTCTTGCCAAACTGTTGTTGGACAGTTTTGATGCGAGTGAATGTTTGTATAATATGCATACTTTTAAATAAACTTTTTTTTGATTTTTTTTTGATTTTTTTCTTGAAAGGTCTGGGATACTTTTGACCTCCAGCCCGCAAGACGTACGTACACATGATTCAATTCAAATAAGGTTGACGACACCCGCATGGGCAAAAACTTCACCATGACAAAACCTATGGTCAATGCATAATTTTTTTGAAAAAAGTTGCAAAAGTATCCAACAGTTTTGCAAAACATAATATGTATATAAAATCAGATTCACAGTTAATGGGAATCAATACAGATTAGAGACACTTTATGAATGAACCTTTCTTTTTATTTTTATTTTTATTTTTTTGTAAAAAAAAATATTCATTCATTCATTCATATTTAATTTAGTTCATTCATATTGGAGAGAGAGAGAGAGTTTTTATCAATAAAATTTATGGCACTTTTCATGAAATTTTATGAATTTTTTTTTTTTTCAATTTGTTCAGAAGGAACTTTAAAAAAAAAAAGCATCTTGACTTGAAAACTGATTTTTCATGTAAATTTAATTATCTTTTTAAACTTGTTACATTCAAGAGGAAAGTTCTTCATGTGAATGAATAAAAGGGTTGCTTATTGATTCATCTAAAAAATTTCAAAAGATCAATAAAAACCGGGCGCCTTTAAAAAATATGAATGAATGAAATAAAAAAAAAATTTCATTTATGTATAAAAAAGAAATGATGAAATTAAAAAGTAATAAAAAAAAAAAAAAATATTCAGATTTATTCAAGATTAAAAATTTCAAACAAAAAAAAAAAAAAATGAAGAAAAAAAAAAAAAATGCCACATATAAAAAATAAATAAATAAGACAGAGAAAAAAAAAAAAAAAAAAGTGAAATTTGCTTTAAAATATAATTAATACTAGTAATACAAAAATAAATAAATAAAAACTGAACAATAGTAAAGATGATAGACTAGGATACGATACGAGTGAATAAAGAAGAGAATCAAATGAGTACAAATAAGCGGTACAAGAGCTAACTCATCATTATTATCCATCATTAACTTTTAAACAAAAAAAACAGAGATAAAGAAAAATAATAAGGAATAATATTCATATATATTTATATGAATAGAGAAAGTATTAAAAAAAAAAAAGAAACTATTTACAGAAATAAACTAGAAATAAACTATATATAAATTAAATTTACTTTTTTTAAATAAATAAATAAAAACAAACCAACAAAACAGACAAAAAAAATTGAAATTGAATACTTTACGTATATATACATGAGATTGAACTTATGAAAAAAAAGGAAAAAAAAAAAAAAATCTTAAATAATAAAAGTAATTTAGAATAAAAATAAAATATTTCCTTGAACATATTGAAATAAAAGTTAATACTTTTAACTAAATTAAATAAATATATATAAATAAATAAATAAAAAAACCTTCTGTTGAAAAAAAAAAAAAAAAAAAGGAAGAAAAAAAAGAAGAAAGAGGGAGAGAATTATTTAATATATATATATATATGTAAATATTAATATTAATAGCATTGTATATAAAGCAAATCCAAAATACATAAACATTTTTTTTTTATATATAAAGATCAAGATTTTTATTTATTTATTTAAAAAAAGGTAAAGAAAATGAAGAAAAGATTAAATTATTAAATATACTTCTTCAAAACATATTTATCAGAAACGAATTGTTTAATATTCCTAATAATAAATCAAAAAAAAGAAAAATGTTAATAATAATAACAACAAAACAATCAAAAAAAAGAAAGAAAGAAAAAGAAAAGAAAAAGTTATGACTTAAACTGATTAGTTAATTTAAAATCAGAAGGTAAATTTGCTTCCCAAATAGATTTTGATTTTTGATTACCAATTTCTTTAATTAATTTAATTTGAGTATCGTTCCAATCTAAAAAAAAAAAAAACCAAAAAAAAAAGAAAAAGATAAAAAAAAAAATTCTTAATAATCAGCATCATGAAAATTAAAATAAAAAAGAAGGCTTATTTTTTGTATTCATATATATATAATATATTTTTTTTTTTTTAAATAAAAGAAAGAAAGAAAGCAAACCATCTAAATCTAAACTTCTCACTTTACTAACGTGAGTACCTAATCCTCTATGAATACCAGAACAATTAATACAAATTAAAATTCCCAAAGAATAAGAAGCCCATCTAGGATTAGATGCACCACATTCAGCGCAAGTAGAAAGTTTAGATAATTTATCTAATTCTTTCCAATTCCTATCTATCATTTTTTCATAATCATTATCATAATCATGATAATCTTCTTCTTCATCTTGCTCATCATCATCATCTTCTTCTTCTTCTTCTTCATCTTCTTCTTGTTCTTCTTGTTCAGGAATATCTCCTTCATTTTCAACTGATGAGTATTGTTGATCTTCACCTGAATCATTCTTATCAGAGTGTTGTTGGCTACTTGAAGGTCTACTAAGTATGAGAAATCTCAAGTCTTCTTCTAGACCATTAATTGGATTATTATTATCATCTTTTAAACTTTGGTATGCATTCTTCCAATAACCGCCATTAGAATTAGCATTAGCAGACGGTGAAGCTAAAGTAGCATATTGACTACCTTCAATTCCATTAGATATCCATTCTACTACTCCTAACGTAGATTCTGGTAAACTATTATGTTTGTTAGTTCGATTTGGTTTGGTTAAAGTTAAACTACTTTGTTCATCTCTTTCTCGTTTTGAATCATTCGCATGTCGTGGTGATGTGGCATTTCGAATTGATGATTGTTCTCGTTTTGACTTGGACTGATTCGGTTTATTTTGTCGAGATCTTTCCTCCAACAAAAAAATAAATAAATAAAAGTACATCAAACCACCAAAAAAGACCTAAAAAAAAAAAAAAAAGGAAACAATCAATGGCAGCAACCCAACCCTTCATTTCAGAGAATGAGAAAGCTTGATAAACTCTAACGAATTTAGTAGTGACCACTTCGAAGCTAAATTTCCTTTCAGTTTTACCTTTCCTTTCACGAACCATAGCGTATCTGAGGTCGATTCCAGATCGATTAAGTTGGATCAATCCATCACCTTTATATTCTCTTAATTCTCCATCAGTTAAAACACACCAGACTTTCTTCCAGCTTCGATTTGTATCTGCACTTGTTCCTCCCGTTCCTTGTGATAGATCGGTTGGACTGTGGCTTCGACGTGTCCCTCCTGCCGCTAGTGATTTAGTACAGTAGAGTAAAAATCCTTCCTTTTTGAGTTGTACATTCATACGAGACACTGGGATAGTTTGAATGCTATAAAAGGATTCATCCTCTTGTTGTGAGTGTTGATTGGATTGATTATTTTTATTTTTCATTGGATTTAATGGTTGTAATGAAAGTTTACTTTTCCTTCGACGCCTTACTACCGATGAATTCGCTTGACTTTCTTCATGTGCTCCAAAAGCTTTTCCAGTTAATGTTAATGCGAATCCACGTAGTTTATTACCAAGATCTTGATGATATAAAGAGTCGTGATTTGAATTAGAAGGTTGAAGATGAGTTGAGCTTCTTAATAATGTTATCGATCTTCGGGAAGACGGTGCTTCATTATGAGATGGAGTATTTGTTGTTTCCAGAGTTGGGGGAAAGTTAGTATCTTCGAGAAGACTGGCTAGATCAGTTTTTAAGCAACGGCGATGGGTTTCCATTGCTATTCGTTGACTATCACGTTCAATTCGACGAAAAATCAACTCTTGTTTTAATTTTTGAAGTTCTTCTCCTATCTGATCGTTTTCAGCATTTTTTGAAAGTCCTAAAGTATGTTCAGACAACATATATTCTGTCAAGAGTTCGAGTAATTCGACTTCTTGAAAAACCGCTAATTCATAAATCCAATGATGATACTCTACTCGTGAGAATTGAGCCCTTGCTTTTAATTGCTCCATCTTTTTAAGTTCGGATTTTCCTTCTGATCTTATTGCAAGGTACTTTTGAAGTGCTTCTTCATATAATTTAACTTTTTGTACTAGTAACTTTTTCTTTGAATTCATTTCTTTAAGGTTATCCCACATTTTACCAAGTGGAATTAAAACTTGAAATTCTAATCTTTCTTTTCTTTCTTGATCTATTGTTATAGTATGAGTTCCACCATCCGACTTTGAACAAATTTCTTTTAGTGATCTAAAGCAGGCTGATGTGATTTGATCGAGCTGAAAGATCCAAATGGAAATATTAGTTTAAATTGATATATATATAGTGTTATTCAAATATGAAAGATGATTCAATTTTTTTATTTTATTGTTCCAGTATAAATACACATACAGATTGAAGAGTTTGATCTAGACGATTTTCAGACTCGACTATAGAGCAAAGACTAGCGTGATGACGTTCAAAAACTTTGATAAGTGGTTTGATACACTTTTTAAGTTGAGCAGCACGATGTTCAAGACCAGATAATTGAGCTCTAGTAAGAGGACCATCTTCAAGCGCTGCGTCGGGAATGATAGGTTCAGTTGCGGATGAACTGGGGAAGGTAGAATATGATAAAGTAGGTTGAATAGTTGAAGTGAAATGTTTATCAATTAGAGTAATAGAATCAAAAGGTTCAGGTGAAGGATTAATTAGTTGAGAATGACTCAAACTGCGACCGGATTGTTTATTAGGTTCTTGATAAATTGATGAAGTAGATTGATCAGATGAATGATGATGAAGTAGAGATTGAAATCTTTGCTTTTGTTGATTATATATACTACTCAAATTAAGTCGTTTAAATGAGTGAGTTGGAGTACGATTAGATAGAGAATAAAAATTTTGATTAAATCCAGGTCGAAGAGGAGAAGTTGAAGGTAAAAGTGAAGGAGATTTTTGTAGAGGAGATGGATTAGTTGCTGAGGAAGAAGATGAGGTGATGGATATTGATGAATTTTTTTCTTGTGAATGGGGTAAATTCAAAGTAACTGAAGAAGGTGGAGATGATGAAAGATGAGTTGAAAATGATGAAATTGGATTTGATGATGGAATAGTATTAAAATTGGAGTTGATGATTTCATTGGTCTTGTTAGTTTGAAAATAAGATTTATTTGATGATTCATTAGGTTGATACCAAAATGAGAGAGATTCAATTAAAGAAGCTTGATTTGATGTTGGATTTAAGCTTAGAAAGCTAAATGAAATCTTTTGAGCTAAGAAGGGATCGGATGAGTTATGATTTACAGAGAATGAAAAGTTAAATTTGACACATGTAGGATTATTATTATTATTAATTTGGATGTTTGATTTTAATACTTGATGATTGGAAGTAGTTTTATCAATTAATTTAGAAATTGGAATTAGGTTTGGATGATTTAATAATAATGACTAGATTGAAAATGAATGATTAGTTTTAATTTTTTTTTTTAAAAAAAAAAAATCATAAAAAAAAAAAAACATACATTTTGATTATTATTATTATTTGAATTGTTGTGTTGTTGAATAAGAAGATTCAAGTTTTTTATTGAATTATGAATGAATAAATAAAAAGAATGAATTGAATTTAATATAGAATTAAATTGAAATAGAATAGATTCAGATTGAGGGTTGAATGGAATTAGGATTAATGAATTTGATTGATTTTGATGAATGAGTTCAGGATCGATGACCAAGTGAACAATTTGATTTGGTGAATTAGGAATGATGATTGTAGGATGATGTTTAATATTTAAGAATAGTTTTTTAGTTTGATTTTGTTTTGTCCAATTAATTTTTTGTTGATTTTCTAATGAAATTTGATTATTTTGATTATTTTGATTTATTTCTTGTTGGTGATAAATTGAAGTGGATGATAAATTAAACTTCATTTTATTTTTTATTTTATTTTTTTATTTTTTATTTTTTTTATTTATTTTTTATTTTAAAAAGTGCTGTGAGAATTTTCAGCTGTGTGATCTCGGGGCTCAATCGGGGTAAATATCAATTTTAATTATTAAAACAAGGAGGAAATGTTTTCATTTTAGCCTAAAAAGAAGTCATCTCAAACTTGTTCAAATAAGAGTATAATAATTATTATTATTTAGTACATTATATTAAATCTAACTTGGATTATTTTTTACAAGCTGTTGAAGTGGTTTTAGTTTTTTTACCCTTGGTTGATTTCTTCTCTTCCACCTGATGAAAAGAGTAATTTAATCAGTATTTTGAATCACAAGGTTCATTTGTTTTTGAAATTATGAATTACCTTCCGTTTCTTACTTGAAGTTTCATCTTTCTGACTTGTCATGGGTTTAAAAAAATTATCCAATCGACCTTGTTGTTTTTGAGTCATTGCTTGAGTTAACTTTGATGCACCTTTCTTAACTCTTTCTTCACTAAAATTTGAAAAATAAAAAAATTAATTAAAAAAATAAAAAAAATCAAAAACTTTTTAATTACTCAACTCAAATCCTTTTTCTTTTACTAAAAACTCAATTAATCCTTCAACATCAGAAAAAAAAGAAATCAAAAACTTTTTAATTACTCAACTCAAATCCTTTTTCTTTTACTAAAAACTCAATTAATCCTTCAACATCAGGCGTCTTCCATTCTAATTTAATCTCAGAAGATGGTGTCACTTCAGGTCGGTTAAATAAATCTTTAGCTTCTGCCCAAGGCCAATTTTCCGGTGGTGGATGTTTACTAGTTTCACGTAAATGTTCAACTACTTTTTCAAGTGTACCATGTTCCATTATTAATTTATGTGCTGTTTTAGCTGCAATTCCTTTTAAAGGATCAACATAATCACAACCACATAAAACACAAAATTCGATAAACTGTTCATATTAAAAGTAAAAATTAGAAAAATTTACACAAAAAATTAAAACAAGAAAAAAATAAAAATACCTGTTCCATCGTAAACTTTAATCCTGATAGTACCTTATCTAAACTCACTGTGAGAATTGGCATTTTACGAGCTTCAGAAAATGTTAAATGTCTTAACAAGATTGGACTTCCAAATGTTAATGTATCCATATCTTCTGATCCAGCACCATATACCTTAATTTTTTTTTAAAAAAAAAAAAAAAAAAAAAAAAATGTCTAGTTTTTGTAATGAATTTTTGGAGTAAAAAGGGTTAAAAGACAAACCAAACCACCTCTACAAAGTTCAGCACATTGAGCTTCTGCTTCACTAGGAGCAATAACCCATGGAATTCCCATTAATGTTAATAATTTTCTACATTCTTGATTATGTTCTGGAGTCACTTTAACAGTCCTACGTGATAATTTATCAATTTCTTCTATTGTACCCGTTTCTTTTGCTTCTTCACCTTCTTCTTTTGCTTCTTGACGTTTTTCAAATCTTTTACTTAAAACACCTGATTTCATTGATGGTGGTTTACCATCAAAAACGTAAGCTGGTTTAATACCATTATCTACCATTCTTATTGTTCGATAAAATAATCCCATTAAATGTCTGTTTTTTTATATATATAATTTAATAATATATCAAATTATTGAAGAAAAATTAATATTTCTATAACTTGTTATAAGACATCAATCAATTGAAAGCACACGATGTAGTTTCTCCTGAATCATTCATTAATTGCTGCCCATCTTGTTGTCGAACGGCTATTAAAAACTAAATCATTTAAAGAAAATAAGAAATAAAAAATAAAAAGCTTTTTTTGAAATAAGTAATTACAAGATTTGAATTTCATTCAAACAAAGTGAAAAAATTAATGTATAAAAAAAGGAGGGGGGGGGGGACCTCACTTGATAGATTGACATGCTGGCATCAATAGCCACCTTACGTCCGAACTAAAATTTTATCAAAATTAAAATTAAAATTAAAACAATGTATTTTTTTATTTTTTTTAATAAAATTGACCTAAATAAATAATTTTTACTGAACTGACAAGAGTTTTAATTTCGGATTGAGTAATAGCTCCAGGAGCGACATCATTTATTAACGCAGTCAAGCCCTTAATTCCTGTGATTATGTACGCGAAAATGTGATATGTAGAAGTGAAAGAAAAAATTTAACTTTTATGAAAAAAGAAAAAAAATACAAAAATAAAGGGGATTAAGTGATTTGAATCAGAGAACTTACCCATTTTTTATTTTTTATTTTTTATTTTTTTTGTCTAGTTGTTTTCTATTTCATTTAATTTTTCAAATTTATTTCAATTTTGTTGATTTATTAATTAGTTGAGTAGTAAAAAATTAAATTGGTTTGTTTTTTTATAAATATCTGTTGCTTTGAAATTCACACACCGCGTCCTGAAAATTTAATTTGTCAGAGATTAACACATCTCACAATTTAAAAAGGTCTTAAAAAAAAAAAAAACACACACTTCTCTCAATTTTATTGAAATAAAACCCAACAGTTAAAAAAAAATAATAAAAAATGTCAAAGGATTTAGTGATACCCTTATTAGGTAAGAAATCATCAAATGAAAAATTCTTTTTAATCCAAAAAAAAATAAAATTTAAAAGTATATAATATGAATATTAAAATATAATTTAAAAAATTATGTACTTTTTTTTTGTTTGGGGGGGGAGAAAAAAGGAGCTGGTCTTCCTCCCCATCCTGGTTGGTTACCAAAAGTGAGTAATTAAATTAATTAAATCAAATAATTTATATATAACATTAACTGATTTTAATCTCTGAACTCAAATGTATCAAGTGGTTAATTTTAATCGCAGTAGTATCAATCATTAATGGATTACAAAATTATATATCTCTTACTGGTGCTAAAAAAGTTTATAATCGTAAAACTCAATTTGGTAAGTAAACATTCTTTTTTTTTTTTTTTTTTTTATTTTAATTTTTTTTTTTAAAGGAGAAAAATTAATTTTTTTTATTTTTAAAGGAGAAAAATTAATTTTTTATTATTATTTTTTATTTTTTATATAATCATTTGAATAACACTACAAAAATTCTGATTGATTTATGTATATATATATGTATATTTATTCAAGTGACGGGACTTCAAAGTCGTAATTTTGGTATTTGGACTATAACTTCAGGTTTAGTTAGATGTTATACTGCTTATAATATTTCCAATTCAGGGTTAATTTTCTTCTTTTTTTTTTTTTTTTTTAATTTTCATCACTTGGAATTTTAATACTTATTTCATCCTTTTTTATCTTTTTTTTTTTTTTTCTTTCAGTTTATATCACCTAGCTATATCCACTTTCGCTATTGCTTTATTTCATTTCTTGATGGAAGTCATTATTTATCGAACTGCTGGTAGGGGTGCATTGCCACCATTTATCGTTGCTTGTGAGTTTACTTAATTCTATACTACTTCTATAAATCTATATTATTATTTTTTTGTTGTATTCATCTAAAGTTTTTCATCGCTATGTATGATTGAAAATTGATGGTACCAAATTCTTTTACGTCTGTAGCTGTTTCATTAGGTTGGATGATTAAAGAGCAAAGATATTATATTGGTTAATAATAATAAAAATTAAAATAGAAGAATTAATTAAACCGGTTGATTTTTATTAAAGTTTAAAATAAATTAATATAAATTATCTGTTCTTTGCAGCTTAACCACACTCTTAATTCCTAGCAATTTTTTCTTTTTTAGTTGAATTTTATTTTTTATTTTTTTTTAGGTATATGTCTTACTTTGTATAGGAATTAAATCTTAATTCAAACTAAACTGATTCCAGTCCAAAATATATATATATATATATATAAAAAAAAAAAAAAAACAATTGTCAATACAAAAACCAAATATTCTTTTCATGGAAAAAAGAAAAAAAAAAAAAAAAATTCAAAGGATTCAAACAAAAAAGAAATTCAATTTTTGAATTATTATGTATCCAGTGATTGAGTGAAAAAGTCAAGAAAGTGTCTTCAAGTCATGCATCTATAATCTGACGACTTATTTCAAATTGAATGGGGGAGGGGGATTTCAAGGTATTTCTAGCAATTCAAGATGATCATCTCTTCATTGTCATTGAGCTCATGGATTAATTTACTAATTATGAGGAATGCTTGAAAGATAACTACTAGGTTTATAAGATGAAAGAAAATATGGATTTATTTCAAGTTTAGATTTTAAAAATGAGAAATTATCTAAATTGAATCTCTTTTTTTTTTTTTTTTTTTTTTTTTTTTTTTTTTTAAGG
>KN361536.1:2692-18996 GCA_000785685.1 Uromyces viciae-fabae
TTACTCCCAGAGGAAAAAAATAAATGGCATGTTAGAAGCTGATACATTGTGTGGCAAAGAAAAAAATAAGAAGGAAAGAAAATAAGATGAGGGTAACTGGGCTGATTATGTTACCTTCATCAAAAAATTTATTTGAGTCTAAGTGAAGCTGCATTTGCTTGAAAATCATACTATCGCCACAAGAGCCTGGCCAGCCAGCCATGAATGCAGTAATGAACTTGTCACAATCACATACAATCTGGCAGTTGATGGAGTAGGTTTTTTTGCGGTCCCAGTAAACCTCACCATCAATACCAGGACGCTGATATAGCGGGATGGTGGTGCCATCCACAAATCCAACACAGCCATTGAAACCTTCATATTTAAGTACGTCAGATATTTCCTTTCTCCTTTCTTTACTGGGCCAGGCTACATGTTTTTTGGTCAAGCTGTTGATTGCTTCGATAACTCGACGGCTGACCTTGACCACAGTGCCTCGTCCAACATTCAGATTCTGCGAGAATCGACCTACCGAAGCACCATTCCCATTGGATCCTAATCGTTCCAGGGTGAGGGCCAGCTGGTGTGGGACTGGAAGTTGGGGGCGGAAGCTATTGCTGAAAAAAATTGGGTGAAGGAATATCTTCTGCAGGAGCCACATAAAGCCACTCTTGGATGTGCGAACTGCCTGTTTGAAGTCCTGATCACGCATTTCAAACATTTTTGCTATATCATATTCTTCGTGAGGAGAAGGGTTGGCCCTGAAATTCAAATAGCGACAAGATAAAATGTTGAACAAAAGGTCCCCAGCTTCAGATTCGTCGTCATATAAGTTGTCCATGAGAAATTGCATGCCAGGATTGCTCGGAAATAAAATGCAACCCAATGTTGGTATGGTGGGAAGTCCTATGGCCAAGTCGAGGAGCTGACAAGATAAAATGTTGAACAAAAGGTCCCCAGCTTCAGATTTGTCGTCATATAAGTTGTCCATGAGAAATCGCATGCCAGGATTGCTCGGAAATAAAATGCAACCCAATGTTGGTATGGTGGGAAGTCCTATGGCCAAGTCGAGGAGCCTTTCACTATCTAGGTCATGATGGTGAGCTATCAGGAGGAAAACATCCCTAATCAGTTGCTGTCGTTCACTTCTCTGGCGCATATTAGATGATGGGTGGTGGGTGCGAGTCTGACTGAATGAAAAAAAAAAAAAAATCAGAAAAAAAAGTGAATTAAAAAAAAACCTGATAAAAAAAAAAACGTACCAACAAGTTAAACCAGAACTGTTTCCATGGGGGGGGGGGGGGTCTTAAAATTTTCTTGCGGTCGCATCGAATGCGTAATTTTTTAGCACATTATTTTTAGCCCGCAGCCGTGGCGCAGCTTACGGGTCGCAAGTTAAAATCTTACTCAGAAAAGTGTATTGTGAACCCCACTAATGAGTAGTAACCTTTCCTATAGCTGTGTCTGAGATTATCTGAATTTCATTGAAAGTTTTGTACATAATTACTCACAACTTTGAAGTTAAATGGTTTAAAAAAAAATTCACGGGCTTTTACGACAATGTCATTTCATTGAAAAACAATTGATTTTTGTTCCTTTCCCATAAATCTGTATACAAATTTATAGATGTGACAGGTAGCAGTATGACTATGTATAAATTTTACTTCGAAGCGATTTACTTATTTATGATGATTGAATATTTAAGTCATCAAGCTTGAAATACAGCGGTTGGCGTAAAGCTTGACCTTATTGGAGGGATTTTCCTGACAAATATTTTTGATCAAGTTTGGTGCGAAAAATCTTTGTGGCAGGGTCAAGCTTTGTGTTGTAATTAAAACATGTTGAGAATAGATATTAAATAAATTATGTTTGAATAGATCCAGTAATCTTTCGTGATTAAGGTAGTTGAGAATGATCTAAAAGGAGAGCTTAATGAAACATTTTCCACCCGCGAAGACTTAGTAAGTGTCCCCAAACAGAAAGTACCATCAATATGCGTTCGAAAAATATGCACAGTTTGTTAGTATGGCAAAATCCCGAGTTTCTGGCGAACGAAACAAGTGGTGAAAGAAAGAAACATACTCACAACTTCTATAGGATGGGTCACATTCGGATGATCCTTGGGACTGCCGGAAGGAAGCTGAAGTTGAGTTGTCGCCTTTGACATGTTAGTTGAGGAAGTATATGGATGTGATGAGTTTGAAGTATTAACATGCAACGTTGGGGTCTGATTAACTCTCGTACAGAACTCTTGATTGTTAACTAATGAGGTCAACATATCGACAGGTGAACAAGTAGTTTCGAAACATTGTTCAAGGTTCAATCTCCATTCTTTACTCTGACATAAACACTTGCTATCGGCCTAGAAAAAATAATTAAATAAATAAAATTCAATAAAATCGCATCGTCAACTGTTGATCGAACCGGAGAGTAGATGAGAGATGAAACAGACGGGATGGCAAGGCTTAGTTGATGAGAGTGTCTTTCGTCGGCATTTCTCTCCACATGATGGGAGGGAGTTCCTGGAGGGATCCCTTTCTATCAAGTTATGAAGCTGCTGATACTGACTGATCAGACTGAACATCACAGCCACATAAAGCAGGATATTAAGCGATGATGCCATGTTAGTATCTACGTTGGCTTGGGTATAATGGTGAAGAAGAATCTCAGAGCTAAACAAAGGGGAGAAGTCAAATTGGAGCAGAATATATTACATGAACGAATTCCAGAATGAGAGAAAGGGATCTTAGAAGCGTTATTGGTTAGAGAAGATCATTCCATTAGTTATGTCAGTATCTCGCATCCCAGTTACAAGTTCTTCAAACTTAGTTCCCATTCATAGAATATTGTACCTTCATAAATCGGTTCAAGTACAAGTTTTATTAATAGGTAATGTGTTTTACACGCACAGATGAACGGTGGTTCTCTGAATTCGGCTCTACCACATTTGTTGTTGGGATTTAATATAATAGATAAATGGTCAAGAAATGAGTTGGAAAGTTCGAAATTCATGAATTCATTTGATGAAAATAGATATGGTTGAAATGGACCAAGCTGTTGAGAATGGAATTAATCATTATCCACAAGCGATTGATTGGTTTTTATATATTCAGCAACTGTCTTCTCTTTCGATCACTCTCTCTTTCCACTCGTCTTCGCTCAATGATCAAACTTTGTTCACCTGTGGCCAACCCCGAACTACATATGTAATATTTAATGTATATCTGCGGCACGATCTGATTATCTACCCCGCCAGCTCCACTTACATTGGTATATTGGCGTATCTGGAGTCTATGTAGAAGCTTCAGCTCAAGATTTCGTCAAAAGAAAAATAAATAAATCTAGAGATAAATAAATGATAATATAAAATACATAATCATCGGAAAGGAATGATAAGATAAGACCAGAAGACAATTACTACCCCAAATGAAAAAAAGATGGAAAAGTAAAATTGGGGAAGAGAAAGGATCATGAGGAAAAGGATCAGAAAGAAAAGAAAAGAAATCATGCGTTCAAGTAGGGTTCAACAAAATCAACTAAGATAAAAACAAAATAAAAAGATGATAACGGAGCAAGAGATGGATGATTTTAAAGCTATCTTCCTTAGAATTCATTCTTTTGCAATTAAACGGGCATGCATTTCTTTTGCCACTTTTGAAATATTCTTCTGACAGGCATAAAAGCACTTTCAAGGCGTTCTATAATCTCATTTTTATTTTCTAGATTCAGAAAGAATTTTTTAATCTCACTAATTCGTTTTTCATAAATAGATTTTTTTTCTGGATCCTTAATTTCAATCCATGGCTTGAGATTCCAAATTGTTGGTTCGACTTTGTTATCGGGAAATAATATTGGCCTAAGTCTTGGATGAAGTTTCTTAACCTCTTCAGGTAGTTCTTCGTCTATTTTAGTTTCTTTAGGGAATTCAAGCAAGTCACCAATGGCTACTAGGTTTTGATTTATACTGTGTTCGACTTCTTGTTTAAATTTCTCGTTACTCGATAGGTGCTTCGAGCACGTATGCATCTCAATCAGATCATCAGTAACGCGCCTCTCTTGATCTGATCGAATGACATAGGTATCAAGATAATTTCTGAGTGCAAGCTTCTCTTCGTCTGTGAGCCCTCTATATATTTCACCATCTTGAACCCAAGTATAAGGGGTTGCATGTGGAGATTTAATCCAAACGATATGTTGATCAGCAAGGTGTTGAAGTTTTGGATCAGAAAAGACCTCATGACTTCCGACCTCAACTTGTTGATGAACCGGCAGTTCATATGTCTCTCTAAATTGACGGGGATCTAAGGCTACCGGGAGACCTGAAAATCCGCTATACCTGAAATCATCAAGGGTGCAGATGCTTGCGGTGGGAAGTGAAGAGTTTATGCTATGGAGCTCCGGTATAGGTAATGTTGCGCATTGTCGATGGAGAGACAATGCGAGCGAGATAATGAAAAACAGTCCCAACACCATTGCAGCTAGATGGTCGCTGCGTTTTTGCTCCGTATGACTTCGAATGAACTGGTGCAAACGTCTGGAGAGCTCGATGGCAACTAGAGCTGATTATTTATATTCCAGCCGCTTCGGAAGGACAATTCGATGCGATTATATATTGGCACAAGTTTCCATCTGCAGCCGCTTGTCACATGTGGGGCAGGGATGATGAACCATTGATTCAAATCCGAAATTGTAGGACATTTCACCTCAAATATGGTGATTATGTGCTCTTTACTAGAGTGAAGCTGCGGAATCCACAGGTATTACGAGCAGTCAACATTTGCTGCAGAAATCCCACCATTCCTTTTTGTTGATAAGAGAGCCTCGTTTGTTTCGGTGCACTATGTATTGATGTAGATATCTTATGTATAAGTGCAGGATTTTGTACCGGCTCATTCAGAATCACCGTTCAAAGATCCTGCTTGTGCAGACAGGAGTTTCGCTGAAGTCGTTTTCCGACAGTCGTTTGGCGCCCTCTTGACGTTTCTATGTACAGATACGAGTTGAAAAGAATCTGGCAAGAAAAGTTTGGAGATTGAGGAATTGATTTATTATGTAATATTTATTCGTTCTCAAAAAGGGTATTGAGAATCATCCCTCAACTGAATTTGCCAAGCGTATTCATGACCGAAACATTCTTGAACTTTCAAAATCTGCAACACCCTCAAGTTAAACTGAGCCACCGGATTCTCGAGAATATATTTTTGATGTTCCATTTAGTTTCTTTTCTTTAAAGAGAAGATTTTTTTTTTAATCATTTATACAGACAAATGTAAAATTTGTTTCCTTTTTACTGCAAGACAAGATTCATCTTAGTATTTGTAAAAGATCCACATTAACCTCGCATTCTTGAGCACATTACCTCTTGAGTGATTACAAAAAACCATGAAAATAATCTTGTTTTATGTATAATTTTTTTTTGGGTTGCTAATGGGGCTTACGTCCTCTCACGATAAAAATTGTCAGCTCTCGCGACATCTACATAATAAGTTTTTCCCCGCTTTTTAAGCTGAGCAAAATTTTAAGCGAGAAAAGCCGGCGAGTCACCTCATGTGGCATCTGGCTCTTCCCGTTGTGAAAATTAAGCGTAACATTTTTCTCCACCAGGAACATGACACAACCGCTGGCCCTGAATATCTGATGCCATGACCGGATATCTTAATATGGTTCAAATATTTTTCAAGATTTTGATTTGTTCACTTTCCATTATTGTTTACTCAGTCGGTATCTTTCACTTTACTGCGAATTTAATTATGATAATTGTGAGCTGTAAAAATCACTATCAGAATGCAAATGAGTGAAATATATTGGAGACATTTCGGAAATACATAGTTCCCCAATCGAAATGACAAAATTAAAGAGTCCGATCAAGATACGCATAAAATCACACACAATATGTACTCCACTCGGCGTCATAAGCTAGCTTTCGAGTCTTCCCCAGCAACATAACGCCATGACAAATACACTCAACCGCGGGACATATACTTATATGTATGTAAAAAAAATGAAAGAAAATTATCATTTTTTTCATGGATCAGGAATCAGGGCCCAGGCCAAGGCCTAGCGCTGAACGTATTTTGTATTCAATTTTCGCACTTGCAGTTTATTAAAGGTTAACAGTGCATCTGAGAATGAAGACATGTGCATCAACTTAAAGATTTGAATATGTGAGATGTGATATTAAATTATGATTGAAATCATGTCCTTAATTAACAAAAAAAAATAGAAAAGAAAAAAAAAGACCATTTGAAATCCTGGGATTCTTGATGAATCGTCAGTAATGCGCAATCAACTCTCTCATAACAAAAAAAAAAGAAAAGAAAAAAAAAGACCATTTGAAATCCTGGGATTCTTGATGAATCGTCAGTAATGCGCAATCAACTCTCTCATACTTTTGAAGTTTTACGACCGCCAACCTTAGACACCCTTAAACACGCCTAGTTTACCAAAAAAAAAAAAATTAGCGGATGGTTTGAAGGGTACTCTGATTTCACCCTTTTGAGTCCAACAAAAAAACAAATCGTGACTTCAAATTCGCCGATTGAGCAGAATTTTCGAAGGCCAAATATTTACAATTACGAAAAAGTGTACTTAAGTACAAATTAATTGAGCTTTTTACTAGATTAAATAAATGGATCCCGCTCAACAGCAATTAAAAATAATTGATTTTATCACTCATCTACCTTCAGATGTTAACCCTTACTTTGCGACAGCAGATATGTTGAGGACTACTTTTCATGTAAGTAGTTTTTAATATGATCTTATCCCGTAGCTCATCTCCCATTGGAATATCTAACCGTGGGCGCGTGGTTTTTTCAGTCTCCTCAAAGTCCAACATGGTCACGCAACCTGACGATTGTCGATTTGGTATTTTATGAGCTGTAAGCATTTTGCCGCAAATAGATACGTACTGAGGATAAATTCTTTCATCCAACTTAGCTAAAATGAGAACTTATTCTTATATACTGGTGTAGCATGTTATTTCAGAGTTCTTATCTTTTATACCAAAGATTTCAAATTAAAAAGTCATTCAGGATAAAGTGTAACAACTGTTCGTCAAAAGATCCCTCTATGATTTAAAATATTCTTGATCGCCTAATCATTTTTATTCGATGTTGAGATGTTATTGCTTTTAACAGTAGGTTTAGTTACTATCAACGTTTCAATCTCTTCAGGACTGGCCTACTTTTTCTATTCCATACGTGAGTAGTCCTCACTCATCATTATTCTAGCCTTTAATAATTTGTTTAATGAATTAACCTTGAGTATTAATTCTCACTAGTGACGATTTATGTCTTGCTGGTACGGATTTCATCGGATTTGGGACGTTACCCGAGCAAGTCAGCGATGATATTAATTTTTGGCCTAAAATTTTTCCCAATTTTATTAGGGTCTTGGTAAGTGATGATGAAATTTAATGACATATTAAAATTCAATAACCATCTTAAATATGGAAAAAATAAAAAAATTCTAACCCCCGATCGGGTTTTCTAGGTGTACGTTTGAATTATCAATTTTTTAGATTTCGTATCATGTCTAACTCGTCCAGGCTGATCGATCAGGAGGCGATTTTACCAATCAGCATTATTATGGGTTTGTGCTTGCCATTGCGCAAAAATAGCTTGGAACTCGACCCTATCCTACAGAGTGGATCGAGATTTGTTAAGAAGGCTCATCAAGTGGGGTGTAACAATTCCTTTTGTATGCACCGCTTTTGGACCGTTATGTAAGTCCAATTTTCATTTATTTATGCTTCAATATTTCAATGCCTATTTGCGCAACAAGTGTAAGAGTAAAAAAAAAAAAAAAAACTGAGATGTTTAAAATAAAAATAAAAATTTTCAAGTTCCCATTGGGTGGAAATATGTGGCGGCCTCTAATACCTTAGGCGAAATGGAAACGACTGTCAATGATGTGATTTCAACATTAAGATTCCAAGGCAAAACTTACGACCCTTCAGATTTTAGCCAGCTCAGGCTTCTGACCATGCTGATACCAGCGAAGAAGCTGGTTCCCTTACAAGTAAGTTAGCGAGCCCCGCTGATAATTCTGATGACTTGCCTAGATTCTGACATTTAATTTTGATTTTTTGATACCCTTAAGGACCTTCTGGAAAGTCATCTTCGCCTGGGCCAGATACTATATCTATCTTATCTTGGTTTGCTGTCGGTTGTAAGCTACTTCAAAGACTAAAACTATCCTCTCTCATTGTATTTATAACTGAAATTTGTTGATTTTTTGTATTCTCCAGGTCTATTTACCCCTGCTAATCATATCACTTAGAGCTTTGTACAGACAATCACTTTCTCAGGTGACAATAGATGCTGCAATGGGATTGAGTCAACAATCAAAGGAATCTCCCGTTAGTAGTAACATCCGTCGTCAAAGGCAGAGGCTAGTTTATCATGCCATCTGCGTGTATCTTGCTACCGCGCTTCATTGTCCGATTATACTAGCTCAAGTAAGTTGTCCGAAAGTTACTGGTTTGGAAATAATTCCATAATTGATTTTGTTCATATTTGTTACTTTAGATAATCATGTCTAAATCACCTGGCTTCGTGAAAACAGTAAAATGGCAAGAAATCACTTTCCAGGTAAATTCAATTTACTTGTCCACTTCTTTGAAATTCAAGTTGACGCGAGATCTCTGGGATCTTTAAGGGGTTGAATGCACCTCTGGCAATTGAAGGAAATATGTGAGAGTTGTTGTCAATGAATCCTCGTGCTGAAAGTTACTTATACCAACTGTTGTTTTTACTCGGCAACAAAGTATCCTCGCCATCTTAAACCTACATGCACATTTTGTCTACCAAGAGAGCTGCAATAAGTCTCCGAAACAACACGAGAATTCATTACGCGTGGATCACCTGAAATCAAATTTCTTACAAAAGTTAAATAATATTGGATTCGGTTTTGTTACGAGTGGCTCAGATGATAACACGATTGAAGTGGGAGATGTGGAAATGCATAAGCGTGAGTTGTACATTGCTGTTATTAAAATATTCAAATTCTTTGGAAATTAAATACATTTTTTTTTCAAAATCAATTTTGGTTTCAATTCGGATCAAAAAAATCATAAAACAGACCGAGTGGGTTCGTTTGAATCTTCGGATTGTGTGACAGTCGATGGTGGCGTGAGGGTTACTAAATCCACATTTTTGACATCCTGTTGACAAGAAAGTCCAAGGATGTGCATAGTAATCGAGCCCCTTCACCTCAGGATTAAAGCAATACATTTATAGAACTTCCAATCGGAATCACCTGTGGTTCATTCGAAATGGGTTCAATTCACAAAAAAAAAAAAAAAAAAAAAATTAGCATTTATTTATCTCAGGACGCTCAAGGGACGATCGACCAAAAATGGATTCAATTCTTAAAACAGTAGCGTAGTTTATCATAAACCATCCATTTATTTTAAAATATAAAAATCAAAGTGAAGCCTTAGTTGCATAAAAAAAAAAAATCTGCGTTGATACCAGACGAGCTGAAGGTTCGCTTCATGTGTCGTATATAAACTTCAGCTCGTTATCAATTCATCATTCATTTAAGACTTTGTAGACAAGAAAGTTTCAAATTATACTTTAAGGAAGAATTAATTTTACTTAATGAACAATAAAAAAAAAGTCTTTTTTATATATTTATTTATATATTTTTTTGTCTCTAGTTATGATTTTGTGAAATATATATGTAATCATTTTTGTATTTTTTTTTTTCTTTTGTAAGCTTTTGATTAAAATGTTAAACTCTTTTTACCTATTAAGAGAGATCTCAAAATTAAGCTGTTGGTTTAAACTTTGCAATGATGAGTTTATACCATCAATCAGGTGGTAATTTGAATACTCATATATCAACCTGAGTTATCATATAAATATGTGGAGACCCCTGGCAGTCTAGGTTTGATTATTTTTAGGTTTGGACTTAGAATTGATTGATATTTCAACACATATCAGATCTAATAATACCCTTGTACTTTGGACACAGTAATCTTATCGGAAAAAAAGCCTGTTTCTATATAGATAAAACAACAAAGCTCTATAATTCCCTTTCATGACATTACTCAAAGAAGCTAAGAAGACACGTACAAAGCATGAACCCTTGGCGGAAGAAGATGAAAGTCAAAATGAGCAAACCTCTTTCTCAATATCTACTGGAATAGACAAGCAAGTAAGTACTTTAAAGACATTCACTTGTCATTTTTAACTAATTCGACCTTATTTGCTTGAAATTATAATAACCTGATCTGATGACATGATATGAAATTATATTTTAGTCGTTGAAAGCAGCTGTATGGTTTGTCATCTTACTGTTTTTTTAATTTCTTTCTTTTAAAAAGATTATTATTATTTTGTAGAAATTAGATTTTTTTGGTTTGGTTCATTTCGCTAATTCAAAGCTGATTAGGATCTTTCAACGAAACCCAGGTACACGGTTGCACAAATTGTTCAGGAAGAAGAGATCGGTCTAGGACGCTCTGTAACTGAACCTTTCGTGGCATCCCTCACTGAATTGGTATATGCTCAAGCAGGTATGCTTTTACAGATTCACAAATCATGTTAAAAAAAATATAAATTAGTTTTTTTATTTTTATTTTTTATTTTTTATTTTTTTTTCAAAAGAATAATAAATAATTATGGCCTCTCTTTTATATTTTTTTTTATTTTTTATTCTTTATAGAAAATTTAGCCTTAGAATTACAAGCTTTCGCAAATCATGCAGGAAGGAATACGATCCGAGAAGAAGATATAAAATTATTAGCTAGGAAATCAAATGCATTAGTAAGGATTTTCTTTTATTTTATTTTCATTTTTTTAATCTATTTCGATTTAAGTTTTGGTTTAGTGAAAAGATTCTTTTTAAATTTATATTAAAAATAAAAATTAAAAAATTAAATTAAATAGCAAGAATTACTTGAAGAAGAATCAGAGAAATTTCACCAACAGGCGTCTAATAAAGCTATGGCTAAAAGTAGACCACGACCTACTCGTGTAGGTGGGGTTGCTAGCTCATCACGCAAGCTTGATAAAGTTATTGTTTAGAAGAGATTTGTCTTGTACTTGAACACGTTAACCTCTTTACATTATCCTTGTAGTATTTATTTATTTCCTCATATTGGAATCAAAAAAAAAAAAAAAGTTCAACTGCAATATCATCCGGCAACAAGTGGGAAAGAAATATGTAATATGTATTTGGGCTTTACTTATTTGTTATAAAAGCTACAAGAAACACTAACTCCCAATAAGATTTCGGCATAAAGGGATTAGGTCATCTTTAAATGATACATAAATATACACAAATTAAATCAAACACCAACAAAAATAATATAATCATCAAAAATTTACTGGCAATAATTAAAGCAATCTCCTCTACGATAACGAATGAAAGTCAACTCAAAATAGTTTTTTTTTTTTTTTTTTTTTAAAAAAAAATTAATCAAAAAATAAATTTCAAAAATAAGTTATAAAATATGTACCACAGTAATTGCCATTTTTTATTCTTCACTTTTTCAAAAAAAAAAAAAAAAACATTTCTCTTTTCAACAAAAAAAAACGGGGTAAGACTTAAGGGGTGTTTCCGAAAACCAGGCAGAAAACCTGACAAATAATTTCCCAATTTTTGACAAAAAAAAATAATTCCTGTGGTGTATTATGGGTTTTTGACCAAAAAACCAAAGTTTCTTCAAAAAAAAAAAAAAAAAAAACCAAACACAGGTTGTCCACATCCACTATGGAAAAGGTCCTAAAAAAAGTTTATCATTAAAGATAAGTTAACTAAAATTTCAATTAGTTAAAGCTTGATCAGGATGATTGATTTATATTATTGGGGTCACATTTAAAAGTACACTGGCTCCTTTATAAATTTGTGATAAAATTTCAGCTAGGATTCAAAAAAACTTATAAGCTTAATCAAGAAGACCTGCTGAGTGAGATCTGTCTGTGATTAATTGCACAGAGAGACCTGGAAATTGTTATCCTGGCAATCTGGGATGACACAAGATTTTTCAAATAAGTTTCTATTCTCCTGAAAGATGATGTGAAAGAGAATTAGAAAAAAATAAAAAATAAAATAGAAATAACAAAAACAAAGAAATAAATTAAAAAGAATAATAAACATAAATAATTAAATAAATGAGTTACTTAGGATGACACAAGATGTCGCAAATCAGTTGTAAATGAGGAAATTGTTTATGAATTTTTGCTTAAAATTTTGAGTGGAGGTTGGAAGCAGCAAGATGGATTCTGAGGTGACTGGCAGGCTTCTCCCTCTTAAATGGTAGCAATCAAGAAAAGTTTGGAGATTTTGTTTGCAAGAAAAATATTTATGGGCTCCGGAAATCAAAAATCCCAATTTTGAACCCCCCCCCCCCCCCCCATAGAAAACCAGTCATCAGAGGTTTTATAGTTGAGATTGAGAAAAATGAATAGGGGGTGTCAAATATCTCCAAACACAACCTTTTTTTATGTTGGGATTTCATCAAAAAACTAAATTTCAAACCTGACCTTTTTTTCGAAACCAACTCACTTGTTTGGCACAGGGGGTGTCAAACATATCAAAAAAAACCAAGACTAAAAAGTCAACATAAACACCAAACGGATGCATAGCTTAGCCCATACTAACTTATTTACACCTTACATCAAGCAAATTTTTGCACCAAACATCAACACCACCTCCAAACAATTCAAAACTTGAAGTTCTATTCCTTCTAAGCTATGTGCATTTTCAATTAATACGCACAAATTTATTCAATATCATCTTACAAAGAGCCTCCAAGAGCCCAACAAGCTTCAAAAAAGGAATCAACTTCTCCCTTTTGTTAGATGTCAAGCACAACTAAAATATAATTTCACATTAAAAATTCAGTGTATCATGACTTTCTCATTCAACAAAAGTTAAATCAGAGTGGGGATTGTTTTTCCTGAAAGTAAGAATTTTGTTTTCTTAATAAATCATATAATTGAAATGATTATAAGAAAAATAGATAGCAATGATAAAATAGTATTTTTATATTCTTATATAATATAATATAGATGACTATCTAAACAAAATAAATCTACTTTTTTTATTTCTTAACTATGATATTTAGATCTTTATTTTCTCACTTGATTTAGCTTATGCTTTTACATAAATATTTTGGACTTTTTAATTACATTTTATTTAATAGAACATACAATGTCAATTGTTTTATTGGTACTAAGTAAAGAATAGAAAATAAAAAAAAGGTAAATTTATGCAACTTGATTCCCCCACATCCAAATGCTTGCAGTTAGTATGCGTTGTGTGGATGCTTTCAGGTAATATGCATTGCATAATCATTAAAATATTTGGCTTGTAGATAGTATGCATTGCACATATATTTATTATAAAGATAAAAAAAAAAACTTACAGTTGGTAGTATCAATAAAAATATTGACAAAAAACCTGGATGTTTATGAGAATCTCAATTGAATAAGCTTGAATTTTTCTTTATTGAATTTGAAGCAGAAAAAAATGAAGAAATTGATCAAAGGAGCAAGATAGAAGTCAAAAGAAAACCACCAAAAAAATAAACGAAAAACATGACAAGGTGAGCTCAATGAAATCCAGAAAATATTACAAGGGTCAGATAAAATATAAATCAGTGGGAAAAAAAAGGATTGATCTTAAGCGCTTGAAGCAGAGTTGAAAAATACAAATTTTAACACTTAACTTTAAAGCTATGTAGCTATTAAACTAGTTGGTCAATTTGCAAAATTAATAGCTTTGTGAAAATCTGAGATCAAGCTCTACAATCCATTATGCAACAAAAAATTCTGAAATCAAATGGTTTTTGATATTGAATTTTTAAATGTTTCCTAAAATCTAGCAGCAATGATAGGAGTTTTGAAGAAAGGAATTTTTATTCAATTTTGATAGAGGATAGAAATAGGATGTGAATATGAATGATTAAAAAAGATTTTAATAGTTGAAATTATATTATTACACTTGTCTTGATATCCTTGAAAGTAGGAGATCCAAGATGATTGATCTATGAGGAAAAGGGTGTTTCTTGATTGATCTTTGAATAAATATTCGATTTTTGGTTAATTCTTTGAACAAAGAGAGATAAAAGTTGTGTGATGGATGTTGATGATTTTAAAACAACTCACTTTTTTTGATGTCTGTTTTGGTTCAAAAACCAATGTTTTTGTGAAAAACTGCATTTCAAAAACCACCTCAGTTGGGTCAAGATTTTTTGAAAAACACAAAATTAAAAAATTTGTGTTTGATCCAAAAGAAAGGTTGTATTTGTAAGGTTGGTGTGGTACTCTAAAGTGGACTCAATAAAAAAATTATTATTTCACCCTGGAGCAGGAATTCTTTATTTTTTATTTCAGAAATGGATTCTACACCCAAATTAACCCCTAGTCACTCACCAAAGCCATATCAATAACTCCACTAGTTTAAGAGCTACTCAAGGCAGAAGACTTAATAAGGGTACTTAGAAATATTTCACAACATCACAACAACAAGAATACAGATTTATGCATCACAAAATAATATATAAGTCAATAAACCATAACAAATATCACATAATCCATATCTACTCTCACATATCAAACACTCTCTTAAAATTCTAACTTCTTACCATCACCAGGTGTAGCTTTTCTCCCTGTCATTCCCCATCAGTAAATCCTTCTCAGACTCTCTTGTCACCCCAGGAAGGCAGAGTCTTCACTCCATCATACTTCCCTAAATTCTGCTATAAGGGTTAAAATCAAATTTAGCCTCTTTTAGAGTCTCACATTGGGTTTGGTAATATTTGACACCCCCTGATATGCATATATACATAATAGGGGGGGTTCACAGAATTCTTGATTACCACAACCCCTAAATTTTTTTCTCACAAAGAAAATCTTGCTACTTTTCTTTCTTGCTGATTTAAGAGCAAGAAGGGTGTGAGTCACCTCAGAAGTCATCTTGCTTCCTCCAACCTCTTCTTAGAGTTTTAAGTTAAAAATTGTAAAAAAAATCCTGCTTGTCCTTAAACCAGTTCCCAAAAAACACAATTGGGAACTGCCCTAATAGAAATAAGTAATTTTCTTCTGCTGTACAGTTCCCGGAAGGAGGTTTTGTTAATTTTTTTGTTGAGTGCGCATGCGGGGCTATTTAATTGACTGTGTGGGTTGCCATCATCCCCTGCTCATCACCTCCATTTCTATTTCTATCAGTCACACAAACAATTTCATTTTTTTTTACCTGTTAAGTTGTTCACAGAAAGCTCACAGTCAATCCAGGAATTTTTAAAATTTTGTGCATATTCATTGAGTGTTTGCAATGGACAGGAACAAAAGAAAGAGACATAAAACCAAGGCGAAAATTGCTGGCATGGCAGCCACCAGAGCAAATTAAAGTTTTTTACTTATTTTTCTCATCATTATTTTCTCCCAATGCTTAGCTACACACCCTTGATTTTTTTGTTTTTTTTTCTTTATTGAATTTCTTTTTTGATTTTGTCTAATTATGAAGAAAATTAATATAATTTTTTTTTGAGATTAATGCCAAATGATTTTATCATAATTTCTTCTGCAAGATCCTCATGTACACCAAATGTAAGTTTTATGACTTCAAAATCTATGTTTTGTAAGTTATGATTTTTTTCACATTAAAAAAAAATTTCTTCCGTGAACTGTACAGTAAACTCTGCTCACTCATCTTTCTATTTTTGTGTTTATTTTCTGAATTTTTTAAAGTGGCATTTTTTGGTTTTTATTTTGATTTTTATTATCAAGGGTGTTGGATTTGGAGTTTGATTTATTTTTATTTCTTTTTCTTTTTCTTTATTTTTAATTCTTTTCTTTATTTATTTTATCTTTTTCTTTATTTTATTTTATTTTATTTTACCCATTTCACATATGTGTCTCATCTCTGTCACATTTTTCCTTCCACATCATCATCCCTTTACCCTTTTTATTATTACTCACTCTTCAAGACTTATCTATACAAGGAATATAGTGCACCTGCCTCTCATTTGGCCTCTCTTGGTATTTAAAACTATTTTTATTTCTTCATTATTATTTTCTTATTTTTACTAATTTTATTTTTTATTTTTAGTCTGCACTACACTTGTTCTTCTTCTTCTTATTTTTAGTCATCTTTATCTTGCTGTTGCCCTTTTTAGGTATCTCTTTCTTTTCATCATTCTTTCTTATTTTTTTTATTCTTATTTTTCTGTCTTATGTTTTGTTGTTGTTTATTGAAATCAAAACTCCTTTTTAGACTGAAATTCTACAGATTTCCAGTCAATATCCTATATCGCTATGACATTCCAAACGATATCTGGATAATAACCACACCTTAGTCTAGTCGCTAGC
>KN361537.1:0-15170 GCA_000785685.1 Uromyces viciae-fabae
CCCCCCCCCAAAAAAAAAAAAAGAAAAAAAAGAATTTAAATGGTATATAAATCAATTTTCTTATTTTAAAAAGATCAAAAAAAAAAAACTTTTTTTTTTTGAATGTAAGAAAGAAAAAAAAAAAGAGTCTAACCAGTATGACATATCTTATTTAAAAATACTTCTTGTGATTGTAAATTCCACATGCATAGATATCCATCTTCACTACCCATTAAAACAAATTTGTATTCACTTTTATTCGTTGTTGTTGATTCTTCTTGATTATTAGTTTCTAAAGATATAACTCTGGCTGGAATTGAATATCTAAAAAACCAACGAAAAAAATAAATAATAAAAATAAATAAAAAAGGTAAAATCAATTATGTCAATAACTTGATTTTTTTTTTTTCTTTTTTTCTTTTCTCCGTTTTTTTTTTTTTTTTTTTTTTTTTTTTTTATTTTAAGACGGTACCTTCTTTAGATCTATAATCCCAAATTCTGACTTTTGAATCTAAAGAGCAAGTTATAAGATAACGAGAATTAGGTGTAAATGCGATAAATGATCTAAAATAAAAACCAAATAAATCAATCAATCTCAACATGAATATTTAAGAATATAAATAATTAGATACAAGTATTATTTGACTTACACTGGTGCATTAGTCTCTTGTGCCACCACCAAAGTTTTCAAACATTGACCACTTGTTGTGTCCCACATTCGACTTTTCAAGTATAGAAAAAAGATTTTTTTTTTTTTTTAGTAAGAATGATTGAATTAAAAAATGGATTAAAATAAACTTACATTAAACCATCAAAACTAGCACTAACTATAATTGAACCATCACGACTAAAATCTAAACAACTTACTACTTCACTATGACCAGGAAGAGAACGTAAAAGTTTACCACCTAAAAAATCCCAAACTTTTACTGTTTCATCAAAGCTACCTGAAATTAATAAAGTTCCTATTGGATTTAATTTTACACAATAAACACAATGAGAATGACCAATTAATTTTCTTATTGGTGAAGTTATAGAATCTGAGATAGACCATATATATATTGAATGATCATCTGATGCACTAATTAAATATTTTGAATCTGGTGACCAAGTTAAATCATTTATTCCTTCTTTATTCTTATCATTTTCTTGATTTATTAATTTTGTTAAAAATTCTATTTGAGGTAAATTAATTTCTTCATTAAATTTATATATTTTTTTTTTTTTTATAATAATATTCCAAATTATTATAACTCCATCTGCGCTTGAAGTAGATAATTTTGTACCATCAGGTGAAAAACAAACGCTTGATATTGTTGTAGAATGTCCTCTTAAGGTATGAGTTAGTTCATAAGATGAATTTAATTTTTTTTTTGGTTTTAATAATTTTAAATTTCTTTCTTCTTTTCTTTTTTCTTCTTCTTCATTTTCTTTAAAATTATTCGCTTGTTCGTCGTCAATTTTATCGGTATCGGAAATGTTCGTTGGGTTTTGAACTCGGTTTTTCACATTAGTTTCTTCGGTGCTGCTCGTATCTTCTATCATATCAAATCTTCAGTACCTATATTTCTATCAATCATCATCCTTTTTTTTTTTTTTTCCCTTCCAGTGATTCGTAAAAATTCACTTGAGTCTCTCTAATGATCGATAGAAAAATTATTAAAAATTCAATCTACCAAGATAAGTAAATAAACAAAAAATTTAATAGAATTAATAACTATTCTATTGCCTTTTAATCTTTTGAAAGTAAAAGTTATTATATCACTGACATAAAATATATGAAGTAGAAAGACCCCGGCGCAACAGCAAGATGAGTGTGAAAGAGAAAAGACACTTCTGTGACACCTCTATAACTACCTCAGTCACGGTTCCAGAGAAAGGCCCCGGCGCAACAGCAAGATGAGTGTGAAAGAGAAAAGACACTTCTGTGACACCTCTATAACTACCTCAGTCACGGTGATTTTCCAATCAAATTGAAAATGTTTAATAATAATTATCTGTCAGTTTTCTTTGTTTATTTGTTTATTTATTTATTTATTTATTTATTTATTTATAGATTAATAAATATCAAACGAAATCAAGCTTTTAATTTATTTTTTTTATAATTGATTATATCAATAATAATTATCTGTCAGTTTTCTTTGTTTATTTGTTTATTTATTTATTTATAGATTAATAAATATCAAACGAAATCAAGCTTTTAATTTATTTTTTTTATAATTGATTATCTGCTTTTTTTTCAGTTGACTTTATTAGTCATTCTCATTCTGTTCAATGTCATCTTCTTATCAAGACTTCCTTTTGAACAATGCAACTCGTATAACTTCAATTGAGTCTACTCTGAGGTCTCTAACTTGGTTTCTACCTGGTAGATTTAAGGATGCAGAGTTAGCCTCAGAATCTCGTGAGTAAATAATCCTTTTTTAATTGTTTATCTGATTGTCTCGTACATACTGACAGTTTTTTTATTTTTTATTTTTTTAGTTTACACAACCTTGAATTTACTCAGTTTATATCATGATCGTATCATCACAAAAGTCGCAAATAGTCTTCCCTTGACGGAAAAACCTGCTCAGTCTTCACATGCTCGATATACTTCTGCTTGGTGTGCGGTCTCACCAACTTATAGTTTTTTGGCCCACGCATTGGCTATTATTTCACGATCTCAATTATTAATTGAAATGTTAGCTCGAAGAAAATTAGGTTCTAAGAGACGTTGGAGAATGGTACTAATGCTAGAACTTATTAAAGCTTTCTTAAGACTTAAACTGGTTGATTTGACTAGTAGAATGCTAGTTAATCCACCTTTACCTGAACGAAGTATTGATCCAGCCACACTTGAAGCTCATCAATCTAGGATCGCTCAATATTCTTCAAATGATCATGGGTCTAATCAATCATCAAGACCCCCTTCCATCAACTTGACGAATAATTCTTTTCATTCTCAAACTCAGTCAATCAATTCAGATTTGAATTGGATTGGAAAACGCACTGGAGTGGTTCGTCCATTGATTTCTGCCCTCCGATCACCACCAAATCAAGCTCAAACCCCCGGCTCAGTCGCCGGTCACGGGACAAGTTTTGTCAATGAATACCTTTCTAGAAAAGCTTTGACTTTAGAAGAGGTGCTTAAACCACTTGATTTAGTTAGAAAATCTAAATCAGGAAAAGCTAGATTAGCAGAAATAATTTGGATACTCAGGCCTGTACTTTATGGTATGTAAATGTATAATCATAATTTCCAAAAGAAAAAAAAAAAAAATATATCACCAATTTATTAAATTTCAATCTTATCTATTAGTTCTTACAATAAATCGATTCGGACATCGACATGCTATACCATTTTTATGCTCATTATCAATAGAATATTTATCATATTCACTGCAATAAATCGATTCGGACATCGACATGCTATACCATTTTTATGCTCATTATCAATAGAATATTTATCATATTCACTACGTCAATCAAGTCTTCAACAAGTTCAATCACGATCATCAATAATATTCTTCTCAAGTCCTAGACAAATATCATTTCAAAATTTCGTTTCTGAACTTGAACTTAATGAATTAAATCAAAGAAAAAAAGAATTTTGGTATTATTTTCTTAGAGGTCCTCTTTGGATTCTTTGGACTAAACCTAAATTACTTAAATTTTCTAAAAATATTCATTCGTTTCCTTTGATTAATTTACTTTCTACTGCTATTCATGATTATGTTCCATTACTTGGTACGTCCCTTTTTTTTTTTTTTTACTCTCTTCACCTTTTTTTTTTTTTTTTCAACGGGGCAAATGTAACTGATTGATTCCCTTAATTTACCCCCTTCCTCCCCTTTATATATATATATATAGATGAATATCATTACTATGTCTCCTAAATTTATATATTTTCATCATTATTTTGAAAAAAAAAAAAACATTTGTCCTGTTTTTTTTTTTTTTCTTTTAACTTTTTTATATACTTTTGTCTTATTTAAAAGTCATGATACTTATTATTTCTTTCCCTCTTGTATATGTTTTGTCTTTGATATATATATATATATATATACCTTATTAACACAATTATATTGTAATAAAAAAAAAAAAAAAATTAATTAATTATATGAATTTCCTTAACTAATATGAAAATTATATCTCTGTTGGCGGCATATTCGATAAAGGTCAATTTATCCTTATTTATCTAGAATGAATACCATCATTTTAAATTGGGTTAAGTTGACGTGATGTAATATTTATCAAAGTGACCCTCCTTTGATGATGTGTACTTAGTAAATTGATTGATTACATCCTAGATTAATTGGGATACATTTGTTACTCCAATTAAATATCCTGCTATTGTATATTTTCAATCAAAATAAAAATTATATTTAATCTGGTTCTTTTTTCAGTTTTTTATTGCTAAGTTTTCTTATTTTTTTTTTTTTTTTTTGGGGGGGATGTGGTGATGACTATCTTAAATTAAAGGGACTTTTTTTTCTTTTCCATTGGACACCAGCAGAAATTGGGGGACACCTCCCACCAGTTGACATGCAGCTATCTCAGTTGTTTTCTTACTTCAAAGCATACCATAATTATCTTCAATGCACAGTGACTGTGTATTGAAGTTATGTTGGAATACTCAATCAGTAAGATTTGAGTAAGAATACAAGTAGTGTGAAAGTTACTACATGACAACTGCCAGCAGGTGTCCTCCAATTTTTGCTGGTGGGTGGTCTCATAACATCATAACAGGGTCCCCCCATGCCTGTTATATATTGGTATTTTCTTGTGAAGTCAATGCTATTGCAAATACAGTGAATTATGTAATGAAATCTACATGCATTCAGAGCAGATGGATGAACATTTGATGGGTGATGCCCTCAATAACATTAAAATCTGTGAATTGAAACCTAAGTCAAATCTTTGATCTGATAATGAGTTTATGTTAGCAAAATTCAGATTGATTCCATTTTGAATTGCTCACCTGTTTTTATCTTCATTGTATTCCCAATTTGATTTAATTTATTATTCATGGTTCAGATACTTCATTCAGTGAATCATCTACTATTTTTAAAGCAAATCTAATAGCTGCATTGTCTGGTAAGGCATGCAATAGATTACTGAGTTGGAGGACTCCTTCCTGCATATTACACATGCTTTCAAACAAAATCTAAAAACATTAAATTGTGACATATTATAATGTAAGCCCAATTGCCTAAATGATACAAATTATTTACTAGATAAAAAAGAAAGATCCAGAAAGAAAATAAAAAAACTAGAAAAAATGAATCCATTACTTTGTATTATGCAAGTTCAAAATCAAATTGATTTTGCCCTTGTTTTGTTAAATTTATGATAAATTTCAAAATAATATTGATGAAAACTAATTTATATGTATGATTTCATAGGGAGAAGAGAAATACAACCAGGCTACAATCAGCCTCTATTTATATAAATCAGTTTCATCTTGTGATACAAGATGAATTTGATCCATTTAGGTTACAAGCTGTATTAAGTAACTTGAACAACTATAACATAGGTAGAATAAGGAAAAATAAAATAATATTAGCTGACTAAGGAAATCTACAATAACTTTGGAAAAGGAAATAAAATTGATTGAAAAGATAGTATTTATATGCTGCAATAGGAAGTATATATTTGATTTATTACTTTTTTTCTTGTTTTCTTTCTTTTCTTTCTTTTATTTTATTTATATTATTTTTAGTTGTATTTTTTTTAATGATAATTATGCCTATGATAAGCAATCAATTAGAATGAATAATATTGAGTCATACTACCAAGAATTTTAATTAATGATTCCAGTAGAGACAATGCATTGTTACAAAATGTTGGTGTGGGTTATCATCAAGAAATTTTGCAAGACAACATGGCATGATTTATCAATCAAGTGTTTGAGAGAAATTTTTGATTGTATCAGTAATTTTTTCAACCCTTGCTTGAGGTTTTACTTGAAATATTGGACTGGGATCTGGGATCGTGGGATATGTGATTCAATCACAGACATGTTGCAATCACAAGACTTAGCAAGCATGTCTTAACAGGATCTTGTAAATGTTGAGCTAATTAATTTTCAGTATCTACATCAAATGCCTGGATTGAAATGAAATGAAATCAAGTTAGCAATTAGTATAAGACATGTGAGAGGGTTGTGAAGTAAAAATATTTTTACTCACTTCTCTGATAAAAAAATGGAACACACAATTGAATTGGAACCAATGGGTTTCAATTCTCAGAACATCAGGTTGAAGTAATCTATGTAGCTAGTAATCTTTACAGTGCAGTATTTGAGGTTTGAACCTACATCAAATAGACCTAGCAGCTCAGTTTGATCAGATAAGTAGATTATTCACAGTTGTTTTCTGGAGATTTTGGCTAGAGCTTCCACAATACTCCTTTTTGCAACACCTATACTGCCTTCTAATAACATTGCTTTGGGTACTTGAAGAGCTTGGATGATTCACATTCCATTAGGACGGTTCAAAATAGCCAATCTGACCCGCTGATTTCAAAAAAAAAGTTTGCTGATTTGGAGTCCACATTTCTCCAAATCAGCAAACACCTCAAATCAGCAAACACAAATTAGCAACCAAAAAATGTGGCTGATTTGGTTTGCTGATCAGCAAAAAAAAATATCCAAATCAGCAAGCTGTGACTCGGATCCTCCGGATGAATTTTATCAATCCACAAAGAGCTGAGTGTGTTTCCATACACTAGTTCTTTGCTGATATGTAATTTTCTTTGGGTCAAAATCAGAAAGCTTTGAGTGGAAAATCAGTGATTACTGATTTGCAAACCTGTCGCTGATTTAAAAAAAAAAAAAAAATTGCTGACAAAGCTCTATGGTGAACCTTCCTATTATGAGCTACAGTTTGTGCAATAAAGTAATGTTTTTTTTGGTGCTCTTTTTTCAATAGTGGAGGCAATGTTTGAACTCAAAGTCACCAAACTTGATGCCCTGATCAGTGTAAATGATACAAATGCAAGCTTGTGAATCCATTAATGGAATGAATTGATCAGTAAGAGCAGACTTGAGGGGAATATTGACCATCCTCTTTAAGTTTTAAAATTCAAGTCTATGTTGATACAATTTTGGTTGAAATTGAGAAGTGCTATTTGAGATAGAATTTGGAAAAATCAGGGTACAGGATCTTTATAAGTGGTTGAATTTGATTTGGATTGGCTTTGATAAAAGGGTTGTACTTGTAGGAGATTTAGGATAAATGGGAAATCTTTTAATTTAATTTAATTGCAAAGGCTATGATTGACTACTTGATGGATGTGGAGAAAATTTAGTTGATGAAGATCAAGCGGAAGAAGTCCTACGTTGTGAAGAAGGGAGTTTAAAGGTTTGAGAAGATTGATGTGCTACAGAGTTTTCTGAAAAGAGAAATACATTTATGATTCTCCATCATACTGCAGTTGTTGTAGGATTGCACATTGCCTTTTCAATAACTTTGTCTTTTACAATCATTGGGCTTCAAAGCACAGAATTATTTTGTTTTTTTAAGCAAGAAACTAGAAAATTACATCATCAAGACACAACACAATCAGCAGGTGAGAAAGTAACAAAAAGCCAAGTTTTTGAATCTTTACTCACTTTCCAACCTGCAGCTGTGGATAGACAATTTCTAACTGAGGTTTAATTTGAAGTCCATTAGAGAGGGATGAAAATGGAATCAACTATTTCAATGTTTAATACTTACCCAGCAGTTTACTGGAAGAAACCAGTAAGAGAAAAGACACCTGAGTGGTTTTGACCAAAAAATAAAGAAAAGGTAGAAGATGTGAGTAAGAAAGAAGTACATATACCCAGTTGTATAAAGTGGTAATATTGAAAGAAAAAAACAGAAAGCAGTTTCACTTTATCATCCACAAGTATGTTTTTCTTTTGCTTTAGTTATTGTTTTTTATTTTCTCTTTATTTTCTTCTTTATTTTCTTTTTTTTTTCTATTTTTTTGTTTGTTTGTTTGTTTGTTTGTTTGTTTGTTTGTTTGTTTGTTTGTTTGTTGTTTGTTTGTTTGTTGGTTTGTTTGTTTGTTTGTTTGTTTGTTTGTTTGTTTGTTTGTTTGTTTGTTTGTTTGTTTGTTTGTTTGTTTGTTTGTTTGTTTGTTTGTTTGTTTGTTTGTTTGTTTGTTTGTTTGTTTGTTTGTTTGTTTGTTTGTTTGTTTGTTTGTTTGTTTGTTTGTTTTTTTGTTTGTTTGTTTTTTTTTTTTTTTTTTTTTTTTCCTTTTTTCAGTGCCATTCTTCTTTTGTTTTTTATAAAGGGTGAAAATTTATTCATGGTGATTTTTGGAACCATTATCAGAAATTTCCTGAGAATTTGGATTCATGGTTCATTTCAGTTCATTGAAAAGCAAAGATTGAGGAGCAGGGTGATAAACAAAAGCCTAAGGAGAAGCTCCTGAAGGATGAAAATTTAAAAATAGACAAAAATAACTAAGAGGAATTATTTTGAGAATTATTTATGGTTAATTTTGGGAATTTAAAAAATATTTCATTTTGCATGTCATCATTAGATAAATTTTTTAGCTTGGAGGATGGCTATGTTTGCTAATTATTTATTTATCTGAAAGGAGCACCCAAAATGGGGATGGTTAGAACTACTTTTCAAAGTAGTTTGATTTTTATTTTTTTTTGTCTTCCAGAAGACCTCAAGGATACTATTTTCTTTCACAAAATATATCATAGCATTGTAATCAGGGAAAAACAATCCATGTCCCAATTTGTCTGAGGGAGTGTGGATTGGGAGAAAGGTTATGAAATCTATATAAGAAAATATTCCATAAGTCCAACCATTTAGTGCGCTCAATTATGAATCCTAGTTTTAAATAGTCAGTTTCACATATTCTTCAATATTTTTTTCCAACTATGTAAAATTATTCCCATGAAGCCAACACCATGAGCTTAAATTGTTTTTTTGCATTGCACAACCCACCCACTAAAGAAATGACTTCACCTCCAACCACCCAGCCCCTTCCTCCATCAACCACATACACTTTAATCTCTATAGTCAAGTTGTTTGTTTTTTTAATTCTTGGTTTCTACTGTTTTTTTTTTTTTTCATCTCTTTCTTAAGGTTTAGAGATAGTCAATCTGGACTCAGGTATCAACAGGTACCTGGGTACCCCTCCACTTTTTGGAAAAATTTAGGTACCTAGTACCACACCTGACACCCCTTGGGGAGTGCGGCGGGTACCTCCTGCAGGTACCCTCAGGTACCTCCACAATAATTGGGCCTCCAGATTGCTAAAAAGTGCTTCAATTCTCACAGATTCAATAATTTTCCTTCAAGAATCACTAACTTCATTCCTTCCTACCTTTCAGACAAGTTCAATTACTTGAATCTGGGCTCAATCCTCATGAGAGACTATTACATTTTTTTTATTTTGACTTGTTTCTGGCCCTTGTTACATTACCAAGCCCCTCTTTACATTTTTCCAAGGTACCATCTCTGATTTTATTGCTCTTTGAGTACAAGATATTTACTCACTTGACTCCTCCTCATTGGATGAAGGCTGGCTAGGTTGAGGGGAGGTGTTGTCTTTGTAAATTGGGACTTGATTGGTTTCTTCTGGTTCCTTCTCTTGACCTGGTGAATTTTCTTGGGTTTATGTCAACAATGTGAGAGAGAATAAATGCTTGGGTTGTTTGTGGGTGGCAGCCATTTGTTTTATTGAGAAGCTAAGCCAACAACTTTTCTGCTGGCCACATAAATTGATTCCCCCCCCCCTCTGCTGCCCAGAGCTGGGAGGTACTTGTTGTCAAAATACCTCAAAATATCCTTGCCAAGGCAAGAGAAAAGTGGAGCTTATAGATAGAAGTAAGCAGAATCAATGTTTTATTCTTTTTAATAAAAATAAGAAAAAAGAATTATAGAATAAAAATTAACAAAATTAATTTTTATTAAAAATAAAATAAAAATCTCTTTTACAAAAGTCTCAGACAATAAAAATATAAAAAGACTTTATGTACAAAAAAGGGATTAAAATTAAAATTAAAATAGAAGAAATTAAAAATTGTAAGTTTTTAATATTGAAATGAAAATCAATTTATTTAAAATTAAAAATAAATTAATAATTTAAAAATTAAAATTAAAATTCAAGAGACAATCATGACACAATTGACAGCTCTTGATTCAAAACAACTCAATGAAGTCACATGACGTCATTTACCACCTCTCTTTTGTAGGAAATCAATTCTATGAATCAACATCAATACAAACAAAACATAAAAATAAATAAAATTAATAAAAATACTAAAAAACTCAGAAAAGTCAGACAACACATAATTTCAATTATTCAATTAAAATTATTCTTAAAAATAAATAAAGGTAATTGCTAAATTCACGCGGTAAGCCCACAAACTCACGTGGTTTCAACAGCGCGCGGACCGACCACGCGCACGCGGTTTTCCGCAAACACATGTGGTTTACAAAACCGTGTGTTTTAGAAATTTTAAAAAAAGGAAAAGGTTTTGGGGGTTCTAAAAATCCCAAAAAAATATTTATCAAAAAAATTTATGGGGCTTTTGACCCCTAAAAAATTAAATCAAAAATAATAAAAACAAAAAAAAAGGGAAATTGCAAAGGGCCCCCAAACGTTATGAAGAGGTCCTGTCCCGTGGAAAAAAAATTGATAGGGGTTGTAATCAGCCCCTAAACTTCAATTTCAGCCAAAAAAAAACATGATTTGTCATTGTTTAAGAATTTCATAAATAAAAAGGCCAAAAATAAATGTTTTGGGACCCAAAATCCCCCAAAAAATTGCCAAGTGGCCCTTTCCTGTGGAATTAAAGCTGTGTGCGGTCTTGAGAACTTGTATGATTCTCCAAAAAAAATAAAAAAAAAATATGCCCAAAATTAGGTGTTTGAGCCCAAAAAAGCCATAAATTGATCCACCCCCTTAAGTAAACAAATAAAAATCCTCATTTTGCATGGAGAATGCAATTTGAATTCCAATCAAGTTTGGTCCATCCCAACTTTAAAATTTAAATCACACCAACCAAAAAACCACTCACCACACCACATCTCACTCACCACACCACATCTCACTCACCAACACCACTCAAAATCACCCACCACACCAATTAAACTCCCCAAAACCCATTTCTTCATCTACCCCCTCTTCAGAGATGCCGAAGAATCTTCCCCCAGTCATTCAATATCCGTCCCTGATTCCAATATTGCGCCCCAAGATAACTCATCCCTACTAGCACCACCTTCTGAATTGAGCTACCCAGACAAAGAATCCCTCGTTCATGCCATTCAATCTTTGTCTCAACAAAACATCTACCCCCTCTTCAGAGATGCCAAAGAATCTTCCCCCAGTCAATCCATATCTGTCCATGATACCAATATTGGGCCCCAAGATAACTCATCCCTACTAGCCCCACCTCCTGAATTGAGCTACCCAGACAAAGAATCCCTCCTTCATGCCATTCAATCTTGGGCTAGAGATCACGGCTATGCGATTTCAACCAAGAATTCTAATCTCAAGGAAAAACGTTATACTTATCAATGCGACAAGTCTGGCTCTTACATTCCAACAAAAAAAGAAGGCTTAGGTACAACCAGAAAAACCAACTGTCCGTTTCAGCTCACCGGCAATCAATCTCAAGGAAAAACGTTACACTTATCAATGCAACAAGTCTGGCTCTTACATTCCAAAAAAAAAGGAAGGCTTAGGTACAACCAGAAAAACCAACTGTCCGTTTCAG
Source organism: Uromyces viciae-fabae (assembly GCA_000785685.1). Lineage (NCBI taxonomy): Eukaryota > Fungi > Basidiomycota > Pucciniomycetes > Pucciniales > Pucciniaceae > Uromyces > Uromyces viciae-fabae. The sequence continues at coordinate 11,696 of KN361537.1, forward strand.
CTCACCGGCAATTTCTCCAAGAAACTTGAGTCCTGGAAAATTAAAATCATCTGCCCAAATCACAATCATGCACCCTCCACTGATCCTTCCACCCATCCTGTTCACAGAAGAATTGAAAATGCTCAACAAGAAACAGTTCAAAATTTGACTAAAGCAGGTGTGGCACCATTGAAGATCTTAAACACTCTAATGCAATCCTCATCTGGTCCTGTAATGACGAATCTCAGCACCATTTACAATGAACGTTACGCTTTATCCAAAAAAATTCTTGATGCATGACAAATCTCAGCAACATTTAAAATGAATGTTACGCTTTATCCAAAAAAATTCTTGATGGCAAGACACCAATTGAAGCTCTAGTATATGAATTAAGGAAATCTGACTTTTTTTTCAAGATAGATGCTGTTGAAAGAATTATCACCTCTATCTTCATTGCTCACCCAGAGTCCATCAAATTAGCTAAACAATTCCCCACCCTTCTCATGATGGACTACACATACAAGACAAACAAGTTCTCAATGCCCCTTCTCCACAGCATTGGTGTCAACAACTGCAGCAAAAGTTTTCCTATTGCTTTTTGTTTCCTCTCTACAGAAAGAAAAGACAATTATACATGGGCTCTTCAACAACTTCTAGAGATATTAGATCAACAACACCCCAAAGTCATTGTCACTGATAAAGAACACGCTTTAATAGAATTATCACCTCTCTCTTCATTGCTCACCCAGACTCCATAAAATTAGCTAAACAATTCCCCACCCTTCTCCTGATGGATTGCACATACAAAACGAACAAATTCTCAATTCCCCTATCATTGGTGTCAACAACCGCAGCAAAAGTTTTTCTGTTGCTTTTTGTTTCCTCTGTAAAGAAAGAAAAGACAATTCTACATGGGCTCTTCTCCAACTGCTAGATATATTAAATCAACAACCCAAAGTCATTGTCACCAATAAATAACACGCTTTGATTAATTCCATTGAACAAACCTTTCCCAACTGTACTCAACTCCTCTGCCAGTGGCGCATTTTCAAAAATATTCAACTCCACTGTCAATAGCATGCAAAATCTGAAGAGGAATGGGAAAATATTTGAAAGCACTGGAATTATTTAGTAAAATCTCATACAGAAGAAACTTATCAGAACAATTTCACTCAGCTTTCTCTTGTCTGGAATCCAACCACGGCTGATTATCTTTTAGAAAATTGGATTCCTCTAAAGCAAAAATTTGTTTCTTACTTTTTCAACAAGCATTTTCACTTTGGAAACACCAACACATCTAGACTAGAAGAGATGCACTCTCACCTAAAACGTTTCATATCTCGTTGTGGCACAAATTTATCATTCTTTATCAATCCGAATTCATGAAAGAGCTATTGAATCTGCCCAGTTGGGATACAAATACTTATTGGATTACCTCACTGCATTGATCACATTTCCTCCCAATTATCTCACCATGCTCTCAAAATAGTTCACTCTTTCGCCATGTCACCAAACCAATCAACTGAATGCGTATCTTGTGATTATTCAACATTTATGGGAATCCCTTGCATCCACAAGGTTAAGTTTGCATGCGTTCAAAAAAAACTCTTTACACTTGAAGATTTCCATCCCCAATGGCATGTTAAGGGGCCTATTTCCGTATGTTTTAATGCTTTTTAATTTTTTTTTCTGTGGCATGTGAAGGGGCCTATTTCTGTATGTTTTTATGCTTATTGATTTTTTTTTATTCTGATGAATTAATTTTTTATGCTGATTTATTTCATTTTTTTTCCGTTTTTTTTTTTTCTCTTTCTTAGTGCCTTGATTTAAAACCAGAAGATGGATCTTCTAATTCCCCTCCCAATCAGCCCACCAAATCCATCAATGAACATCGCTATCTGAATGAACTCTTTGAAGAATTCCAACAGTTCCAACCTGGGGAACAGAAATTTTATCTTGGAGAGATGAAGAAGCTTTTTCAAGGGAAGTATCAACTTGTTCCAATTCAAGAACCACAATTCAAGCCTGATCACAAAAAAGGCCAAAGGGAGCAAAGAACAAATTCAAGAATATTTCCCAATCATCCAGCAGAAGGGACCCTTCAGGATCTGAATACCATCTGCCACCAAAGAAAAGGGGAAGGCCTAGCAGGAAATGTATGGGAACTGTGAAGGTGTGTTTTTATATTTTAATTTTGTGAATAATTTCTCAAAATTATTTTGTTTTAAATCAGGCTCCAGGAAAAAAAATACAAAAGGGGAAAAAGAAACAAGAACCAGAAGAAGAGGTGAGTTTTTTCTCTTATAGTATTTGACCACTTGTAATTGTTTCCATTTAATTTTTTTTCCTTTGATTTTTCCCATTCTATAGGATGACTTTGTAACTGAAGATGAAAGAAGTGATGGGGAACTACCAGATCCATTGGAACCCATCAAAACTGTAAGTTTTCTGTTTTATTCTTATTTTTTTATCATCCCATTTAATATTTTCCATTCTTGCAGAGGTCTGGTACTTTAGTGCAGAAGAAAAGGGTGTTATCAAATCCGCTCACTCTGGAACAGATCAAGAGAAGAAAGGATTTTTATCTTATATTATTTGACCACTTCTAATTCTTTCCATTTAATTTTTTCCTTTAATTTTACCCTGGTTCTATAGGATGAATTTGTAACTGCAGAAGAAAAAATTAGTGATGGGGAACTACCAGATCCATTGGAAACTATCAAAACTGTAAGTTTTCTGTTTTATTTTTTTATTTTTTTATCATCCCATTTAATATTTTCCATTCTTGCAGAGGTCTGGTACTTGGGTGCAGAAGAAAAGGGTGTTATCCAATCCTCTCACTCTGGAACAGATCAACAGAAGAAAAGAAGAGGTAAATGAAGATGATGAAGAGGCTCCTTAAAGGCCAAGGGGAAAGGAAGTATTTGAGCAAACTGCCACTTGTTAAATCCGCTCACTCTGGAACAGATCAAGAGAAGAAAGGAGGAGGTAAATGAAGATGACGAAGATGCTCCTTACAGGCCAAGGGGAAAGGAAGTATTTGAGAAAACTGCCACTTGTTACAGTGAAATTGTGAGTTTTTTTTTGTTTTTTTATGATTATTTCTTTCTCATTTATTTCTATTCATCATCTCCCCCCAGCTTCCTTCCACCATGTAAACTTTCTGTCCTTCTGGGGATTTTTATGAAGTGCCTTTGGAGAAAGTGAGTAATTTTTCATCAGCCTGTGCATTTTTTTTTGGGTATATTAATAATATAAATGCTGCACAGTATCACAGCAAGAACCTCATTTCCCTCGCAGTATCCCAGCAAGAAGCTTATTTTCCCAGCAACTTCCCTCCCCCTGATCAGTTTTGTCCATGATGTTATGGGTGATGGAAATTGTGTTTTCAGAGCAGCAGCTGTTAGTCTGGGGAGGAAAAAAGAAAATTGGCTTCAGGTAAGGCAAGAAATGGTGAAACAGTTGGACACTAATCCCTTGTTCAAAGACAAGAATT
>JNCO01002451.1:0-18980 GCA_000785685.1 Uromyces viciae-fabae
AAATGGCGAATTTGGTTGAAATCCGCCATTAATTTTGCGGATTTCAAACTAACTTTGATACCCCCTATTTTGTTCATTAAAGGTAATTTAATTCTATTAAGCTGGAATAATTTCTTCAATGGTCGTAGGCCTCTGTGAGAAAGACAAACATGGAACCTGTTGGAATTTGGTCTTCATGACCACTCATCAATTTATGCGTATGCCAAAATTTTCTCATCAAATCCTCTTTTCAATTGTGAGTAAATAAATTGAATAAAAATAGTTAAAAGTCAGAATGAAGATAAAACATTTTAGTAGATAAGATTAGCAGTAGTAAGTGTCTTGTAGTCTTCGAACCCTGATCTTCAGTAGTGTAAATTATTCTCAAGTTATATTTTTTATATTTTCATTGCTCTTTTTATTATTTGGAAGTTAAGTATTTAGAATTAACGCCTCTATTTACAATGTGAAGATTAAAAATATAGTAGTGAGCTAAAATACAGTGATCAAGAGGCAGTGACCCATTTCAGGTTATTTTTATCATCTCTAGCTTTTTTACATCTTTTCTTAACTTGTCACTTTTTTTTAAGAACCATTTTAAACCCCTGACATGTTGTTCAGGGGGCTTATTGTTTTTTTTTTTCATTCTATTTAATCTGCTGTTTTTAGAAAGAAATAAAAACATTGGTTCTTCTCTTAAAAATCCAAAAACACTTTGAGCCAACCCAAGTGAGATTCTCATCCTCCTTGCCCTCTTCCTTAATCTCAAGTTTCTTTCTTTTTATTAAAAAGTCTCATTAAAACAAAAACATTTAAAAATAAAATAAATAATTAAAAAAAAAATATTCTTAAAATATTTTTGGTTCTTTTTTTCAACAGAATAAATACGAGACTTTGTTGGAACAGAGGAAGAAGTTGCTCTTACCTCACCAGTTGGGAGGTAATACAAATTTCCTTTTCGATAACCACTGCTGATCAACTTTCCATTAGCATTACAATCATTGTTTTTGTAGATATCACAAGAACCAGAGTTGAAAACCATTTTCAGAAAAGAGTCACAAAGTCCGGAAACTGATAAGAGAGGTTCATGTAAATTGGGAACTACCAAAGTCTTTACTTTCAGCGTATTGTCCAAAGATAAGCTTGCAAAACCCTTGTGAGTCGACACAACAGAGGAATGGTCGGCCAAACAAAAGACAGTGGAATCCTTAAAGTTCTTAAACTGAGTTGATATTTTGTTTAATGCTAATAGAGCATCAAAGAGCATCAAGAATCTATGTTGGAGTAATTCACATTGCCTGGACAAACCACAAATTTTGCAACAACCATGTTTTGAGCAACTTTGGAACCCAAAAAATCAGAATTTTTGCCTTCAGAATCCAATTTAAACTCAACAACCAAGGTTAAACCTGCTTTAGAAACTCTTTTCTTTTGAAAAGAACAATTGCTTTTGTTGTTTACTACTGGAATCACTTTGAGAACAAGGTTTATCTTTGTTGTTGACTACTGCAATCACTTTGAGAACAAGGTTTATCTTTTTTGTTGACTACTGCAATCACTTTGAGAACAAGGTTTATCTTTGTTGTTATCAGATTGTTTTGATGCATTGTTCAAAACTTTTTCAGCCCTTTCACATGCCATCAAGTCATGACCAACGATCTTGCAGAATGAAAAAAATAAAGTTGAATTCTAACAAGGTCGAGATTGTTGAGTCATTTTTGTATCAGCTCTGGAAGCATACACTAACGTGGACAATTATTTGTCTTTCCCAGACTTTCGACGCAAAGATTCCTGCTTTAAAGCAGATACAATTTGACTAGACGGTATATTTTCTTCATTCATCAATGCATAAACACATGGTAGAAGATCAGAAGGTTGGGATAATAAGAGAGCTGTTGAGTGAATATCATCTGCAGTCAGCGGATGATCCTTAGTCACTAGTGAGTTGAGTCGCTCTGCATAAACAGCCATTTCATCAATATGTGCATTGATGTTGTCGCAATGAATTTTGGTAAGAAGAAGCTTTTTTAACCAATACATCCGTCCACTGGATGATGAGTCTTGATGTGCATCTTATAATGTGATCCACATCTTGAACACATTACCATTGTAGTCTTGGATAAATCAAGGGTTTGATGAGTCAATGGTTCCAATTATAAAAGCACACACTATTTTGTTGTCATTCCCCAAAGAACTGGGGGGGTCTTTAACGTCTAGAGGGTTAATTTATCAGACAATTTAACTGATCAAAGAAGAACTCAGACAACCATGCTCCAGTCCATGTAGTTTGAATTGGAACCTGGAGCTTTGAGTTGTACAATGCCAGAAACATTCAGTGAGGATGTTTCAGTAACATCTGAAGGAAACAAAGTTTGACTCCTCATTGGTGTTTGATGAGGATCAGAAGATTGAGAAGCCATCGGTGTTGATAACTAAAAATAAATGTTCAAGATACTTGTATTGTCTCAAGTGCGTTTTAGAAGATACACTATTCACAACTGAGGCTCATAACCTGTTGCAGTGAACTAGAGAAAATGTTTTGAACAAGTCTATTTCAGTAACTAGAAGAAAAGAAGAGACTGAATTATAAAATAATCAAGGGAAAAGAAAAAGATACTGACCTAGAGCAATGTTGTGATCAAGTGAGGAAAGAACTTGTCACACCACCAGCTCTAGATAAAGAAAAATACAAAGACAAACATGTCACAAATTGTGACATGAGAATAAAAATAATAAAAAATAATAATAAAGATAACTTGGAAGCATATAGCAATACCTCAACATAAGGCTCTTTGATAAAATAACTCACATTTATGGGTATCATAATTATCCCCTCTTTTTGGGTAATCAAAATTCAAGCTGTAATTCTAAAATGATTCAGGTTAAATGGGCTAGGTAGAGGTAGAACTTGAAGATGACAGTTTTGGATTTTGAAAATCCCATTGATGACACTCACATGCAACAGAATGTCTGATCAATTCAACTGAAGGATCTAACCAAAAAGCTTGACATGGTGATCAAGAAGATAAACCAATCAGCCGCACAACAATGTTACTTCAACCTTTGAGCAGTGGTGGGTAAATACATTACAGTATGTTAAAACCGCATTATTGGATACCGTAACTTTTTTCCATTATCCAATTTCAACCTTCTTGGTAAGATAACACCTTCCAGGAGTAAAGTCATGTGATGTTAATTTTTTTCAATAACTTTTTTTCCTGCTGGGTAATGTATCAGGAATGTGGAATAATTCTTCCTGAGTAATGGTAAATTTTTAAATTGGGGGTTACAGTACGTTACTGAAAGTTAACAAAGTTACATGAGCTTAATAAAAAAAAAACTCCAACACACAACCCAGTCCAACCTCTCAATTAATACTCAAGCAAGAGCCAATTTCATTCTCAACTGCAAGCTTTTTTTTCAAACTCACAGTATGTATTTATATTTTACTTTCATCCCTCCGCTGTCTTGCTGATCAATATCCTACTGATTTTTCCCTTAGGACTCTTAATTTTCAGAATAAATAGTTTTGCAATCCAACTTGTTTTTAGGAATTTATTGTTAATTGGACCTTTGATACAGTCTTGTGAGTAATGGTTTGATGGTTGGTCTGAGTTAGAAAACTAGAAGTGTTTATTGATGTAGAAATCTTGTTTTTAAATCTTAAGTTACATCTCTAGCACCTAAAATACTTGTCAAGGTCATGATTGCATTAAATTCAAGCAATTCAAATCTTGAGTATTCAACCAACCTTCTCAGAATTAATCGTTTTGCAATCCGACTTGTTTTTTGGAAATTATTGTTGATTAGACCCTTTATTCAGTCTTGTGAGTGTTGTTTTCATGGTTGGTCTAAGTAGTAATACTATAAGTGCTGATTGATGTAAAAATCTTGTTTTTCAATCTTAAGTTCCATTGCTACCACCTAAAACACCAGTCAAGCTCATGATCACAATCAAGTCAAGAAATTCAAATCTTTAGCACTCAAAAAACGGGGATGTGTTTAAGCTTTGAGAGTTATAGTTATGAACCTTTATTGCAGCGATAGATGAAACACAACAGAATAGAAGTAAAAAACTGATAAAAAACAATAAAGGTGAGAAACATGTGACTGAGGATGTTAATATGGATAAATTTTTGACCTGAGAGTATCTTTGTATCTTGATAACAAGGAAGAAATAAATTCTTTAACTAAAAAAGGAATTGTCAAAACAGAAAGAAGTCTAAATGGAGTGGTGATTTGATTATTTTTTGTTAGTTTTGAAATTTTTATTTATATAGAATGAAATGAAAAAGACAGAAACTTTTAAGAAATAATTGAAATTGTTTTTATATTTTTAGATTTTTCATTGATGAAACTTTTTGGCATTACCTGCCCAGACCCTTCTCCTAGCTCTTCCTGAAGTAGTGCACAAATTTTCTTGATCTTGTTGAAGACTTTGATTGAGATGAATTTATTAGGAATGTTGAACCGGTTCGGGAAGGATTAAGTGATTGACAATGATTTTTGAAATTGAATTGAAATATAAAGAAAGGAAAAAAATTGAAATAAATTGAATAAAAAGAAACAACAGGAAAAAACCAGAAATCAACTAATTTTCACCCGCACCCTTTTTTGCCTATGCCGCAGCTGCATGCTTTCCGTTTCACACTCCAACACTCCCCCTGAACCTTTAGATTTCAGATGTAAGAGCGGAGGTGCCTGCATGAGCTTGATTTAAGCCAGAGGTTTGGTGAGCACATCAGCTAACATCTCTGAGCTTCACATGTGAGTAAGGTGAACCAGCTTTTTATTGATTAGATCTTGAATGTACTGAAATCACAATTTGATGAGTTGAATTTCTGCATTGAGTTTATTTTCTTTACTAACAAATACTGCACCCATGTTATCATTCATGATGTGTGGTATTGTTAGCTTGATACCAATTCAGATCACCATTTTTGAAACCCACCTCAATTTCTTGGCACATAAGTTTATTGCCACTAATTGATCAGCCTCGATTTTTGATTGAGCAACAATGGGTTGATTTTTTGTTTTCCAACAAATTGGATTATCAAGAAATGTTATAGTATAGCCAGAGGTGGATTTTTTTTGAACTTCACTCTTGAGATAATCTGCATCTTCCCAGACGCATAAGATGTTGAGATTTTTCAGTTTCACAAAGTGGATGCCCAAATCTTTTGACCCTTTAATGTATCCAAACAAGTGTTTAGTTGCACTCCAATGAGCCATTGTAGGCGGCATGTTGAGCAAGGAAATTTTTTGCAAATTTAATATTGGGTTTGGTGTTAAGAGAAAGATTATTGAGCATTCCCACTGCTTCTTTCATAGTGAATATGTAAAAAGGTGAGGACTCTGTATTGACAAGGGCTTGCAAATTTAAAGGAGCTGGACAAGTGACTGAGTTTTAATTTTTCATGTTGAAAGTTTCTAGGATTTTCTTTGCGTAATCAGCTTGGTGAAGAAATATAAACCCATCAGGAAGCCAGTCTAGATTGTATCCAAGATGTTGCGCCAGATTTCTCTTTATTTTAAACTTGTATGTGAGCTGTAATTTCTTGAGGAAAGCATTTATTTCATCTTCCGATTGGCCCACAATCAGGCCATCATCAACATGCATGTGCAAAAGAAGTGAGTTAGATTTATTTTGATACAGACCTCTGTCAATAGATGATGGAATCATTCCAGAAGCCTGTAACGTTTCTGTGAGATGAGCCTTCCATTGTCAAGGAGCTTGTCGAGTACCGTACAAGGATTTATTTAACCGCAAGAAACAATTTTCCTTTCCTGGTTCTTTGTACCCCAGAAATTGTGAGATGTAAATTGGGGCATCAATTTCTCCATAAAGGAACACAGTTTCAAGGTCAAATTGATAAACCGACAGATTTTTTTTGACCGCTAAAGACAGAAGCAGCTTCACAGATTCATTTCAAGCTAAACTTGAGTATGTGTCAAAATAGTGCTTCATGTGCACTTGGTGGTTGCCAAAACAAACCCACCTGGCCTTATAACTTTCTAAAGCACCATATTTGTTCAGCTTCTTTGATAGAATCCACATACCCCTGATTACTTTATTGTCAGCCGGTGGTGTTACTAGAGTACCAGCATTCTTTTAATGAGAGACTGATATTTGGTGTCCACAGATTTGCGCCACTCAGAAGCTTCTTTTGAGTTGTTCATTGCATTGTCCATGGGTACAATTTGTGTGAGATTGAAAACATCATCAGGATTACCTTTGTTGTAGTTTTCAAAGGATTCTTGAGGTGTAATTGAAGTAGAGTTTAGTTGATGAGATTGCGGAATGATCACACCTCGGCGGTTTGTGTTGAGAATTAAGGAGGGATGCGGATCACAGATTATTTCCTTTGCAGGAGCTTGATCCGCAGGAACATAAGTAAAATGTTTCCTGATTTGGAAGAATTTTGTTCAAGGTTTTCAGATATGGTTGATTTTTTTGGAGAACTTGAAGGCACTGGGACAAGTAGTTCATTTAGATTGGCAGACCCTGATGTACCCTGGGCAGGGATTGATACAACTAGAACTTCATGATCTTCCAAGATTGGTATAGATATTTTTGGAAAATAATGAGCAGTTGGGAGAATTGAACTGGGCTTGAGGTTGGGATTTTTTTGAGAATAATCAAACTTGACAACCAACGGTGTAAAATCTCTGCTGATGATGATACATCCAGATATCAGATCAATAAATATACATGCCTCAGAACAAGGTTCAAAACTAAGATGTAGGAGAGGTTTTGATCAAACAGATACTTTCGATGAAGTGACCGTCCGGAAATGCACCTTGAGACCAAACGGAATCAGTTTTTGTATGTCTCTGATTGGTTCTATAGTCATTTTTAAATCAGTAAGTACACTAACCAGTGAATACCATTTAAGAGATTTGTAGGGAAGGATATTTATTAAATTAGAGGAGTATTTAGCTGCTTTGTCCCAGTAGTTGATTGGAACAGCAGATTGGGCAAGAATGCAGCACATTTTTTTTAGAGGTGTTTGGTTAAATCCTTCAGCAAGGCCATTTGTCTGAGGGTTGTTGGCTGTATAAGATTTTTAGTTTGAATTCAATATTGATTAAATTACTAAGAAGGGAACACAGAAACTGATGAAGAAATTGATTAACATTTTGACCTTTTGTTTTTATTTTTTTTAGACAATAAAATTTAAGAAGAAACCAACATTTTTAATAATAATTTTTTTATCAATTAGATTTTAAAGAAAGACAAGGCATGAAGATAGGAAGACTGAGGACTGAGAATAAATAATGAAGTTAGTGTTTTGTTTTTTTTAATTTGATTATTGTTGTATATATTTTTTTAAAAGAAAATAGTTTATCAATCTTGATCTCACCAAGGACGTTGGAAGGCAATGTTGAGAGTTTAATGTTGAAGAGTTGTTTCTTGAGTTTGAGGTTAGAGTTTTCTCTTGAGTTTGAGGTTTGGAATTAAATATTCCAGGATTCGAGATTGAAATTTATCTTTTGAGGTGTGATAGGTTTGAAAAAAGAAAATAAATAAAAATGAGAAAATAATAAAAAAATAAATAATAAAAATGAGATTGTTTGCCGCTCCTGAAAACTGTGAACCTTCTGTGACATTCCCAGGAACTTGGATTATTGCAGGACATTGACTTCAATTCCTACAGGCTGGACCTTGTTCTAAACTTACTACAAGATCAGTAATTGCTTTACAGAAATTTTTTTCCCCAAACTCACCTCCACAATCAGTATGAAGGATAGCGGGTAGGATATTGAGATGATTTTTAACTTTTCCAAGAAAAGATAAGATTCTTGCTTCACAATTGTATTTGTGTTGCAATAAATAGATTTTGTTGAATTGAAAGAAATCATTGATGATAGATAAAATACATTTGAGGCTACCCTTTGACAGTGGGGTGACTTGTAACACATCCATATGAAGAGTTTGGAATGGGCATACAGTTGTTAATAGATGATTTATGTGTGTATTTTACGTAAGTTTTGCACTTCAACATATTTCAAAATTTGTAGTTGAGCCCATCATGTTTGTTGATGGTATATTTTTAAGTTTTAAAAATTTCTTCAAGTATTCATCTGACAGGTGTCCAAAAGTGATATACCAGTCAGATGAAAAAGTTGAAGATATGATGTTGAACAGATTGTTGTGATTGACTTCTAAATAACAGATGTATATGTTGAATATTCTACTTAATTTATTCATCTATTTCATTTTATTTATTTATTTATTCAATTTCATTTATTTCTGTTTTATTTTATTCAATATTTAAGAAGGGTGGAAATACTCCAAGGTTGAAGTCAAATCCTTTCAATTCAAAATCAACTCATAAATTAAAAAAATAATAATTAAAGTTATAATTCACTACCTTGCTCAAATCAACAAGTAAACTTCTTCAAAATTCAAAACTTCAAAATCAATCACTATAATATTTATTCTGATTTAACACATCAAAATATTAAAACTAATGATTGTTTTCTTTTATTAGAATAAAGCAACTGATCAGGAAATTCTTGTCACTACTTCATTTAAAAGAAACTAGTCAATCAAACTCAGTAAGATCATCATTTAAAAATATCTTAGGAAATAATAAAAAAAGTTGAATCTTTCTTTTTCATAGTTTCTTGTGTTCTTTATTCCCCAAATTCATGTTCTCAATAAATTAAAAATAATAATAAAACAAAACATTTCCTGTTGGTTATTTTCTCATTATCTTTTATTTAATCTATTCTTAAAGAGTTGTTTAACATTTTTATTAATTATTTTCTATTCTTTATTTGAAATATAGTCTGGTCTTAGGCCTATTCAATCCATTTTTCATAAGTATAAGCCGTTATTCAATTAAAACATTTAATGATGGTATCACCCATTCAAACAAGTATCATGTGATTTTTATGATTGATTTTGAATCCATGATCTTCAAGTTGAGACATGCAGATCAAATTGCATTTACCATCCGGAGAAAAATAGACTGGAAATAGTTTATACTGACCAAACAAAAGTGATCCAACGTGAGTTATTGGAATTGATCCAGAATATGTTTGCATTGACTCGTTGATTTTCTTCAAATCAGTTAAAACTTCTAGATTGGATACTGTTGACTTTGTTGCACCAAAATTGACTATCAAATCTTGCTTGACAAAATGAGTCTGACCAATATTTAAACTGATATTGTCGGTAATAATGAAACTAGATAAGTCATTCTCTTATATGGATGAGTTTATGAAATGTGCTGAATCTGAATAATTTTCAGTTGAATTTACGCTTTCATTGTCATCTACAAGGTGGGCTTCTGGAGTTTTTAATAATTCCTTCACGCGCTGATTGATTAAACGCTTGATGTTAGGATCTAACAAAGTACTTGAATGATGTTTATTGTTTTGATTAGGCGCAATGGATCAAAAATGTTTCTTGGTTTCATCAACTTTTTGATTTGAACCTTGTTGCCACGTTTTTTGGCTTTTTTGCTTTTGTACACAATTTTCAACTGGTATAGTGTAAGCTAATAAGGATTCTTATTTTTGTTTTTGTTATCTTTGATTTTCCTCCATAAGTAAACGATTTGAAACTCCTTCAAAAGTAAAAGTTTTGGTGTCATATGAGCTTTGAACTAGGCTGTCTAAACTATTGTCATTTCTGAATGATTTTAAAAAGTATGCGGCTGCCATGGCAGTTGAGACTTGCATGATATCTTTGTTTTATGCTATAGAGGAAGAGACCAAAGTATACAGACTAGTGAATGCTGAAAAATTAGAACGAATCAAAGTCCCGGTTTGTAAACTCAGTTGACTAAAGCAATTAGTCAATCACATAGTATTATGATCAAATTTTCTTCACAACTACTAGATAAAACTTCTAGTGCTCAAATTTACAACCCTTTGCAATCCAGAATACTGGGGGAAAAATTCTGGATCAATTGAACTGTACACAAGGCCAAAACCAATGGCATTTTTTTGTATTCCTTTGGGTGTATGAATGTTTTCTGCTAACCAGTTGTTGTCAAACAGTTCGGTGTGCCCTTTACTGATCAATGCTGTATGCATGAGCATACACCATTCCGTCCAGTTGGTTTGCCTCATTTTAGCTATTTCAATTTTTGTTGAAGAATATTTTGTCTTGTCATTGGTGTGAGACTCCAAAAGAGGTTAGAGAGTTTAAGCCCTTATGACAGAATTTAGAAAGGGATGAAGGAGTAAGTACTCTGCTTTTCTTAATGAAAAGAAATTACTGATAGACTGGCTGTCTGAGAATGACCAGGGAGAAAGGCTACACCTGGTTTATGGTAAGAAATCAGAAGTTTAAGAGGGTGTTTCCAGCACTCAGATTGATTTTTAAAAGAAAAGGGAAGGGGGACAGCAGGATAGCTGTGAGAGCAAGGAGCTGAGTCCATTCCTTTATGGCTCTTAAGAAAGGTAAGAATGAATGTGATCAATGGCTACACACTGAGGAGTTCAATGAATGTTTGAGGTATTTATTTCTTGGTAAGTATGTAAGTATTTATTATTATTATGGGGGATGTCCAGTTACACTTGGATATTGGATAGATTATTTTTCTGATGAATCAGATGGATGGGTCCAATTTAGATGGGGGGAAAACACTGAGGAGAGAACTCCTTATATAGACAAATGGTTTGAAAAACAGGGTAAAACAAACAGGGTGTCAGAAAATCATACAGTGCACAGACATGACATCAGTGCTAGTGTATATTATCTTAGCTCCTTCCAGACATGAGGGCTAATCCCTTTTGAAAAAAGTGGGGATTGTAATATAAGGTCAGAGGCTTTCTAAACATGTGTAAGTGTGTGTGTATCCTGTGGTAGTTTAATTTGTACAGTAAATGAGGTCATATCCTCTTATCTATGAAAATTGTATTGGACATGTGATAGTAGATATGAATTATGTGGTATTTTTTATGGTTTATTGACTTATATATTATTATGTGATGCATAAAGCTGCATTCATAATGATTTTGATGTTGTGAAATAATTCTAAGTACCCTATTTAAGTCTTCTGCCTTGAGTAGCTCTTAAACTAGTGGAGTTATTGATATGGCTTTGGTGAGTGACTAGGGGTTAATTTGGGTGTAGAATCCATTTCTGAAGAAATCCTGCTCCTTTAAGGTGAAATAATAATGTTTTTATTGAGTCCACTTTTAAGTACCACATTGGAGGATACAACTTTTTCCTTTCCTTTTGACAGTTCCAATTCAGGCATTTCAATTGATATCTAGAATATTCTTACTTTATTTTATGTTTCTTGCAAAGGAACCAACTCTTGCTACCATATATGCTTTGAGAGTTATAGTTACAAACCTTTATTGCAGAAATAGATGAGTCACAAAGGAATAGAAGTAAAAAACTGATAAAAAACAATAAAGGTGAGAAACATGTGACTGAGGATGTTAATTTGGATATATTTTTACCTGAGAGTATCTTTGTATCTTGAGAACAAGGAATAAATAATTTTTTGAAATAAAACAGGAATTTTCACAGCTGAAAGAAGTCTAAAAGGAGTGGTGATTTGATTATTTTTTTGTTAGTTTTGAATTTTTTATTTATATAGAATGAAATGCAAAAGACAGAAACTTTTCAGAAATATTTGAAATTGTTTTTATATTTTTACATTTTTTCATTGATGAAATTATTTGGCATTACCTGCCCAGAACCCTCTCCTAGCTCCTCCTGAATTAGTGCACAAATTTTCTTGATCTTGTTGAAGATTTTGATTGAGATGAATTGATTAGGAATGTTGAACCGGTTTGGGAAGGATTAAGTGATTGAAAATGATTTTTGAAATTGAATTGAAATACAAAGAAAGGAAAAAAATTGAAATAAATTGAATAAAAAGAAACAACAGGAAAAAAACCAGAAATTGACCAATTTTCACCCACGACACTTTTTGCCTATGCCACAGCTGCATGCTATCCAGTTCACACTCCAACAATTGGAGAGTCCTTATTATAAAAAAAATATAATATAAATTTCTTTGGGGGTTGGTTTTCACACCACCCAAATCCTGCCTTGCACCAGCTTTTGGCCGTGGTGCAACGTTGTGGGTGAAAAATCATGCACCACCTTTTCCTTCCCCGCACATCATTTAAATATTTTTTGTTTTGTGACTTCTGAGCTGTTGGAAAGTTTCTCCAGACCCCCTGGGCAACTCCAACAGACTTTTTTTTTACAAACCGCTTCCAAACAACTCAAAACTCCCAAATTGCTCGCAAACAACTTGGTCATCAAAATAAAAAGACTAACCGGCACCAAAACTGAAAACAAAGGTAAGGATATTGATCCTTCATGCTTTAAAAACATTCTGATATGTTTTGGAGATTTTTTATTGACTCCAATTTTTTTTCTTTTTTTACATTTTTCTCAAAAAAAACTCACACCCACTTGGAACCCTCATTAAACACACCAACTTTACTAGCCTACTGCTACAAAAAAAAAACTGTAGAGTATTCTCACCTTAATCTTCTTGGAAATAAAATTTTGAAACATGCTGACCTTTTTTTTTTTTTTTTTTTTTTTTTTTTTTTTTTTTTTTTTTTTTCGCATTTCTGCATCATCTTTCTCATCTATTCCCTTTTTTATTTAATTATTTTTTTCCATTTTGAATCATTGCAATTCATAGTTTAAATATGTCTCAAACTGAATCTGTTGCACCACTCCCTTCCCCTGTTCCTTCCCCACCTGGGGAAAATATGGACAAAATTCTTGAATATAATAAACAATAAATATCATCCATACCTCCCCCTCCTGAGCTACAATACAAAGAAAGACAGGAGTTGGTTGGTGCCATTCAAAACTGGGCTAAAGACCATGGTTTTACTTTGGCCATTAAAAATTTAGACAACAAAAAGCTATGCTATGTCTACCACTCCAATAGTTCAGGAATTTATAGAGGGGAACGTGTGGAAGGAAAATTATGAAACAGTTGTAAAATAGAATGTCCTTTTAAATTATCTGGGAATTTCTATAAAAAGAAAGGTGCTTGGATTGTTAAGATTATTTCTGCAACTTACAATCATCCTCCCTCTATTGAAGCAGCTCAACACCCCATCCATTGCTGTATTGCTGCTGATCAAAAGGATGTAATAAAAACAATGACTGATGCTGGATTAAAACCTTTAAATATTAAAAATATCATACTCCAAGATTCACAAGCCCCCTCCCAAATTTAACTCCAAGGAATATAAAATCAAAGAAAAGCATTGAAAAAATAAGATTTAGCTGGTAGAACCCCCATTGAAGCTCTTATTTATGAGCTTCATAATTTCAATTTCCACTACTCCATTCAAAACCAATATGGCCAGATTTCTTCCCTCTGGATTTCCCACCCTGGATCCATTAAATTAGCTCTTGAATTCCCAACCACCTTTTTTATTGATTGCACCTACAAGAAAAACAAAATTAGAATGCCATTGATGCACATTTCTGGAATTAATAACTACAATAATTCTTTCTCTGTTGGCTTTTTTTCTCTTTCTGGTGAAAAATTTGATTATTACTCTTGGGCACTTGAACAAATTCTTTCTCTTCTTAATAATCAGCAACCAAAATTTAGCATTACAGACAGAGAACAAACCCTTATTAATTCAATCAAAGATATTTCTCCTAAAACTCAAAACCTTCTCTGTAGATGGCACATAATGAAAAATATTTTACAGAAGAGCAGAACACATTTCAAATCTGAGGAAGAATGGAATAAATTCACCAAAAATTGGAATTTTCTTGTGGCATCAGAATCTCCTTCAATTTATAAACAATTTCTCCCAAAATCTCTCTTGTCTGGAATATCCCCCCCTCTGAATATTTGATTGAAAACTGGCTCCCAGAAAAACAAAAATTTGTAGCTTATTTATTCAAGAAATATCCTCATTTTGGAAATACAAGCACATCAAGAATAGAAGGCCTGCACTCTTACATTAAAAGATTCATCAACACATCAGCTGGGACTTTTCTGCAGTATTTAGACAAATATTTCATACTATTTCCATTCAAATCAATGAACACCACTTGGAAGCCTCTCAAAAATCTTTAAATTTACTCCAAGGAATTCCTGCTTGTTTATAGAATCTCTCTGGATTAATATCTCATTTTGCCCTCAAACTTATTCATTCTCATGCCAGCTCAAAGGAAAAAATCAACAACATGTATCAGCTGCAATTATTAAACCTCAATGGGTATTCCATGTCTCCATCATGTTAATTAATATAAATTCCAAAACAAAATAATTCAATTGGAAGACTTTCACCCACAATGGCATGTCAAGCAAATGGTTAGTTTTATATTTGTCTCCCAATTCTATTTTAATGACTTTTTTTAAATTTAATTTTTAATTTTAACTATTTTTTTATTTTGTTGTTTTTCTAAGGTGATCTCAAATGAAAATGAAGATATTCAGCAAGAAGATGAAGTACCAATCAAAGAAGAAAATGAAGAAGTATATCTTGGGGAGCTTTTCAAACAATTCCAATCTTTTGAGCCTGGTGAACAATGATATTATTTTACTGAGATCAGCAAGCTTTTTGAAGGAAAATATGAACTTAGAGTAATTCAAGAACCAAAATAAGATCCCAATAAACGCTTCAAAGGACGACCTAAAGGCTCCCTCAATAAAATGATGAAATTCTCTCACAAAGCAACCACTTCAACTAAAAGAGACCCTTTTGCATTTGAATTTGTGGTTCCAAAAAGAAAAAGAGGTAGGCTAAAAAAGAAAGATAAAAAGAGTCCAGTGGTGAAAAGAAAAGGTAAAAAAACTTTGAAGGCATAGGTGGTAAGTGATTTAATTTTTTCAGATATATCTTCCATTATTAAAATTTCATTTTAATCAGGATTGGGAAACAAGCTCAAGCTCTGAGGGTGAGCTTCCAGAAGATTTTGTGGATGTGGAGCCAATGAAGACAGTAAGTTTAATACCTTTTTCCTTTTTTTATTTGGTATTAATATCTTTTTTCTTTCAACATTTTTTCTTTCCTTTTTTGTTCAGAGGTCTGGAAGGGTATTGCAGAAAAGGAAATTGGAGGAACTTGATGTGGAGAAGATCAAAAAGGTTAAGTGAGTTGATCAAGATGATGGATGAAAGAATTTCAACCTTTTACATTTCATGTTCATTTGAGATGTGCAGTGAAGTTAAGGATGTTCCTGTTTCAGATGTAAGTATTTGAATTTTTTTTTCTTCTTGATTAACTGCTCACTAACTTCTCCATAATTTTATTTTGGTTTTAAACAATGCATTGGACCTGTTGAATTTATTCCATTCATTGATACAGTTACAAATGTGTCTGCTGATGGCAATTGTGGCTTCAAGGCATCTGCAGTAAGTATGGGTAGGTCTACTGATGAATGGATGGATATTTGCAAGGAAATTATCTTTGAATTGGAATCATAAAATTCAATTTATCAAGATGAAGATGTTATCAAAATTCTCTGGGGTAAAAATTTGGCAACTATGAAGGAGCGCTGAAATCATCTTTCTGGACCCTGTGAAGTCAAGTACTGGATACATTTCCCCACCTGTGGATTTCTTTTGGCTGATACTTACAGGAGACCAGTAGTACTTTTTGAAAAAGAAGGAGCAGCAACTTATCTCCCTTTGTGTCATCCTCTGACTGATAATTCACCAATCTGTCTCCTTTATCTTGATGGAATGTGCCATATAACCAAATTCTAGTTCAAGACCAGCTCCACTCCTCT
Organism: Uromyces viciae-fabae; assembly: GCA_000785685.1. Taxonomy (NCBI): domain Eukaryota; kingdom Fungi; phylum Basidiomycota; class Pucciniomycetes; order Pucciniales; family Pucciniaceae; genus Uromyces; species Uromyces viciae-fabae. The sequence goes on from JNCO01002451.1 coordinate 15,686, forward strand.
ACCCTACCCCAAAACTTGATGCACTCTGGAAATACCACACTATGAAAGAAGCAAAAAAATGTGGAAAGAAGATTCAGAAGAATTTGAGAGCTGATATGGACCTGATGAAAGCTAAGCGCCCCAGAATAAATTTAAATATAATTGATATTGATTAATTAGTGGAATTCTTGTATATATCCTTATTTTTGCTAGATTATAGTAATATTCATTGTTAATAAATGTTATAATTTCCACACTTAAAATTCTGGGCCTGAATTCATGAGAGAATCCAGCATTTGAGAACAAAACATGTGTGCAAAAAACAAAAAAATTCAAAAAAAATATCTTTCAATTTTGTTTTGCATGATTAAGTAATTTAATTATTTGAAAAATTATATTTCTATTCAGTTTTGTCAAAATAAAATTGGTGTGGCATGGAATGAGGGGGTAAAAAGGCGGTGCAGGGAAGGAAAAGGCAGTGCGGGTCAAAATCTGCAGTTTTCAATTTTTGGAAAGAGTAAAAGGACAGAAAAATCCTCTTTGTTTTAAGCATTACTTCTGTCCAATTCATTTTTTTTTTTTTAATGATTTTTTTGAAGGCGTGAAAAATCATTAAACAAATGTGGTGCCAGGCAGGAAAAGTTGGTGCCTGCTTTTCCGCCTGCAACGTTGCACTGCGGTCAAAAGGGAGTGCGAGGTAGGAATTGGGTGTTGCAAAAACCAACCCCCTTTCTTTACGTGCCATGAAGATAACTAAATGGATGAAGGCTGTTCCCTGCAGGCTTACAACTATTTATAATTTAAATGATGGTCTAGAGGGTATTTAAACTCTTGTTACAATACTCCACAAGATCCGATATGTACAATTTCTTAGATTAAATGAAAATTGCAACTGATTGCAATAAAATTTGATGATCAGGTTCAATCAAAGAAGCTACTGGGTAAGATGCAACAATTGATGTGGCAACTTCCCAGGTGACCTTAGATGATTGGCAAGCTATAATGGCAAGGAAAACAATTGGATATGTTATCATTGATAATTTTTTGTCTGACATTGATGATGAGGAAGGTTAGCACCTATTACATCTAGAGCCTTAGATATCTGACTCCCAGGAATTGGATCAACAACTCCCATTTGGTCCGCAGGACCAAAAATGGGAGTTGTTGCTCCAATTCTATTTTTTTTTGGGGAGTCGCTGCTCCGAATTCCCCAAAAAAATCAACATAATGAAAAAAATTGTAACTCATGAGTGAGCTCTCCGATGGCCTTTAAATTTTCATTCAGTGAGAAAGACCCCCACGTGGTATACCCTGAAGTTTTTAGTACTATGGTATGTAGTTTTCTTCTTTTTCCTTTCTTTCTTTTTATCTCTTCTATTTAGCTCCAAAACTTTTTGATGAGTCCCTCCAAGGCCATGAAATTTTTTATCAACCAAGGGAGGACCCTGTTGGACATTCCCTCCAAATTCTGGCATGACTCCACGTACAAAACTGAATGAGTGGTTGTTTTTTGGCATAATTTTTATTTGATTTTCATCCCTCATTGCATGAAACTCAGGTTTCAATGATGATAAAATTCACAAGAAGAAAAAGATAAACCAGAAATCACCAAACTTAGAACCCAACCAAAGTTTAACTGATTTTTGAACTGATTTTTGAATGAAAACAAAAAAAATAAAGAGCTGAAAGAAAAGGAAAAAAAAAAAAATGAAAAATACATAGGATAGTTCGAAAACTTTGAGAGTATACCTAATGGAGGCCTTCCTCCTTGAATTAAAATTTCCAAGGCCATTGAATAGATCACTAATGAGTTGCAATTTTTTTTAGTTTTTTTGATGTTTTTTTGGGATTTGGAGCAACAACTCCCCCAAAAAAATAGAATTGGAGCAACGACTCCCATTTTCGGTCCTGCGGACCAAATGGGAGTGGTTGATCTAATTCCTGGGAGTCGGATATCTAAGGCTCTACATCTAATGAAAAAACCATTATTATTGTCCAAAACTTATCAACAAGAAATTTTTTTATGAAACAATAAAAAATGAAATAATAATGATGAAACCATTTTTAAAGTGAAAAATGTGGTAATACCTGCAGTGATAATGTCTGGTATAGCTGGCAAAACACTTGTAGAGGAGACACAGGTGCTCTCTTTTTGGGATTGGTTAATTGATGCTCAAATTCAAGGTCATATTAAATTCTCTTGTGAAAATTTCAAATAAAACACAGCTGTTAACCTTCTCTCTCTTTTGTTTTTGCACCAGGAACTCCAGCTTCAGAAAAAGAATAAAAAGACCATTTCCATGCCTTATCCAATGGAGAAAATAAAACTCAATTAAAAAATAAAATACATGAGTCTAAATTAGGAATACTGCAGATTACAAAAACAACGATCAATAGTGAATCATGTCAATCAATTAATGGTAAAACTGACCACCTAACAGATGATGTGAGTGCTTTCCTGAATATCAAGTTTTTTTCTCTTAATCTACAGCTAAATAGCCCACTTGATCTGACATATCCAATCTTGTTACTACCAAAGCAGCCTAAACCAGCTCTTTGTTGGTCTAGTTGTCTTTCTGGAAAAAATAGCTTCTCTGATAGAAGCAATTTTTATAGAGGCTTGGTTATCTGACTCCCGCTTTTTAGTCCAACGACTCCCATTTGGTCAGCAGGACAGAAAATGGGAGTCGCGGGCCCAATTGTTTTTTTTTTGGGGGGGTCTTTCCCCCGAAAACATAGCAAAAGCTATGTACTCAAAAAAACTCCTCCACCCACAAAACTCACCCAAATGGGTGGAGGAATTTTTTTTAGGGTTTTTCATAGCTCATCTTTGAGCTATGAAAAATTCAGATTCATCCCTGTACTTTGGTACCGGAGTTTAGGAGTGCCGACTCCCAAATTTGGTCCAACAACTCCCGTGTCCGCGGAACGGGAGTCGTCGGACTAATTTAAATTTTGATTTGGGAGTTGTTGGGCTAATTATTAAAAAATCTAGTAAATATTAAATTCCAAGATCAAGGCCAAAAAATTAAAAATATAAAGGAAAAAATTCACATAAAGACAAATAAACAAAAATAAAAATAAAATAACTAAAAATTAAGAAAATCATATGAGATAAAAATAAAAATGAAAAAAATAAAAAATAAAAAATAAAAAAAAAGGGGGAAAAAATCTGACTCTCAACCTTGAAAATCCTCCTCAACTCTGAAAATCCAAATCTGTCTTCACCACTCAAAATTTGCCACTCACTGTTTTAATTTTTTCCTCTCTTTTCCAACCCATCATGGACACTCCCATGATGGGTCCAACTCCTACC
>JNCO01002452.1:0-18976 GCA_000785685.1 Uromyces viciae-fabae
TCTCAGAATGGACTAAAGAAAAGTTTTTGTATGGAACCAATGATTTTGATTACTTTTCATTTATTTCTGAAAATCAAGTGTAACAAATACCACCACATTTGTGGTTTTCAAAATAACTATGCAAACATATGCACAATAGTAACATTAGCAAATAATATATATTCAATATCATAAACTATAAGACTAATAATTCAAATGAGCTCTTAAACATATAAGAGTGACTACTACTACTCTTGAACACACAAGAGTGACTGACCTTAACCTAAACCTGTTTGAATAAACTATATTAAACATATAAGATTGTGCTATTTCTCTCAGAAACATACAATAGAAAAATGAATGCTTTATAGGAATTAAGAATGAAGCTGAATTTACTGATGCAGAAAAAATCTTGCTAGTGTAGCACTGCATTTATACTATAGTTTGAGGCCTGGAGAGCTTCTATTCCAGTTCCCTATCATTGATTCAGGAACCAAACTGGAAACCAACCTTGAGCTTCATTGCTGCATGGGTTTCCAGGCAGGTTAGTCATCTATTTATGCAATGTATCATCAATTCAGGAACCAGACAGGAAGCCAACCTCCAGCTTCCTTGCTGTGTGGATTGCCAAGCATATCCTTTGAGCCCATTTAGATTGTACATTTATCAGGTAACACTTCAGTCATTTTAGAATCTTGATTGTGGGGGAAAGAGTCTGCCTAAACATAGTTTTAAACTATGCGGGGTGAGAGAGTGGATGTAAGAGCTGAATCTAAAAAAGATCAATGAAACTGTTGATTTTTCGACTCGAGAGGATGGAAAATTTAGGATAAAAATTAACACAAATAGCTGAATGCTTTGCTGAATGGGCTAAAGCAACAACCAAGAGGTTCTCATAGTAAAAAGGGGCAAGTGTCAAAGACACTTGGAATGATTCAAGAAGCAGAAGGAGAAGTTTTGGAATCAATGATTTCATTTCAATATTTTATAATACTAAACTTATAGTATTTACAAAATGAATGTGCAATATGATTCTGATACTACTACTTTTACTTCTACTTAGAAGAAATGGTTTTACTTCCAAGAGAAGACTACTATTTTACTTCAACTAGAAGACACTAATGAGAAACTATCCCACTTAAACTAACTAGACTTGATTTATGTAACTAACATAATATATAACTGGTTTAACTTCAATATGTAACTAACATATTACTAGACTATAGAACTTTTTTAACTTCAATATACAACTTAGCATATTACTAGACTGACTGACTTGTGGATTTAAAACTATGACATGTTACAGTCACAAAACTTGGCTGAAATTTCAACAGAAACTAGGGGAAGAGAACGGATGGGAAGGTTGTTGTTTTTCTGGTGCTTTTCTCCACTCACATCCTATTTCCTTTTCTTTTCTCAATTTTCCTTTTCATTAAAACTTTAAAATAAAATAAAAAATCCTTTTTCTTCATCAAAAATAAATCAAAAATAATTAAAAATAAATCAAATTTGTCCAATCTCTTTTCTAGTTTTTCAAGTTAGTTGATAGTAGTCTCACTGATGTGTAGTTGTTAGTGATTCATATATTATTGATGTTTAGTTATCAATAAAGTAGTAAAAATTATTATTCTATAATATATGCAGTGGTATTATAGATATGGTTAGTTTATAGTCTTTAACATCTGTAGTTATGTTAAAGAAAGTTAAGCACGTGTAGTTGTGCTTCCATGTGTTGTTGTGGGTAGTATTTTGGTAGTTGGGTAGTTTTATTAGTCTTGTAGCATGTCACAAAATGTTACACGTTCTTTATCCTTCTTTATATATGGCTTGCTATGAATGAAGTAAAAGGATCGAATTTTCTTAAAACTTCAGTACCAAGCTCCTCTTTCAAATCTATATCTTTTCAACTTAAATTTTTATAATTCTGGAACCCTCAACTTCAACAAAGGCGATATAAAATGAAAAAAGGATTTAAGGTGGTTGTAAATGAGTGAATTCTTGATGTAATAATATGTAAATATGTACTGGATTTTTCGGAAAATGTCATGGCTTTAGCACACCCCGAGATAAATTGAGCTGGAATTTAAAATTCCCTTATGTACTGGATTTTTCGGAAAATGTCATGGCTTTAGCACACCCCGAGATAAATTGAGCTGGAATTTAAAATTCCCCGGTTTGATTTCGCTTCGGGGATTTTCTGATTAATATTTTGTGGATTTTTAATTTTAGATAAACTTGTACTCATGGCTGCGAACTACTGGCTGAGCTCTCATGCGTAAGTTGAATACTAAACATTCAGTTTTAAATCTCTACTCATGGCTGCGAACTACTGGCTGAGCTCTCATGCGTAAGTTGAATACTAAACATTCAGTTTTAAATCTCTAAACTGATGTGAACTCTATCATTAGGAATCACCACATTCTTACTCGTCACGATTTACGCACTTCCCCTGGTAGATCAATTGATCTTCAGTACGCTGATGAGCGTGAAATCGCGTGCATCAACATTTGGAGTAGCAACAGTATGTCCGTTTACTTGATGTTTCCCTGCTCCCTGAAATTCATAATGGAGTTCTCATTCAGTTGTGCTTGCAAAGTTATACACAAAATAGCAAAGCGGCTCAATTGTCGCCAAATTGTCACGGCCACTGCTGTCACTTACTTTCGCCGGTTTTATGTTAAGAACGCCATAGCAGAAACGGACCCGTAATTATACTTTATGTCTCATGGAAAATTCTGCATCGACCCGTTCTATCAATTGACACTTCATTTTTGTTTCTTCAAAAAATAAATAAAAAAAAGCTGTCTAGTTGCTGCCGCCTGCATCTATTTGGCCACCAAAGTAGAGGAAGCACCGTCTCACATCAAAACCGTCCAGGAGGCTGCCAAATATGTTTTTTCCGGTTCGTCCAAAGGATTGCACATGACCTTATAAATATTCAGCTAACATAGTTCATAGTTCTCACATTAGCATTATTCGCCTTCCTCAACATTTTTGACATCTGCAATACTTTAATCTAACACAAAAACAATACTTCAAAAAAAAATGCACGATTCCCACAGACTATCCAGCTCTAGGTACTTTTCCTCCTGACACTGCTGTGTTGGCAGAGATATGCACGATTCCCACAGACTATCCAGCTCTAGGTACTTTTCCTCCTGACACTGCTGTGTTGGCAGAGATGGAATTTTACCTTATTGAAGATTTAGATTTCCATTTGGTGGTTTGGCATCCCTATCGGTATGTCTTAACTATACTTGAGTCACCCATTCGCGGATCAGACCAAATCAGCATATTGATTTATCGAGATGTTTTCTATCCATATGGCTCGTAGTGACTTAGCGCAGTTCACTGGACGAGAGGATTCTGCTGCGCCCAAGGATGCGCTTGAACGATTAAGTGAATGGACACCTCCTCCTGGATCTGCTCTTTACGAAGAATATCGTAGAGAATGTGATAGACAAGCCTCAATGCTTGATTTAAGCGACACCACCCTTCAAATGGCATGGTGAATGACTTCTACCAGTCATCACTATCTGCCTGACCTGATTTAGTTAATTTTAAATTGTTGCTTTTAGGTTTATCATCAACGATACTTATCGTACCGATCTCATTTTACTCTACCCGCCTTACATTATTGCACTGGCTGCGATATACATCACAGTTGTATTACAGCCACCTCAATCCTTTCAAAACTTGAAAATTCTACCACTACCACCCCTAAAAAAAGTTCTTCGACCGGGTACTACTGACAACGGCCCTTCCTCCCAGGCCAGACGCCAATCATCTAGTGGTCCAACTCCACTTTCAACCCAAGCACTGCCTACTCGAAATGATGGAGTAAACGCTTTGGCAACCCCTTCGGTCCCAACTAAAGTAGTTCCACTCGACTTTTTTGCACGTTTTCCAATTTCCATGTCGCTTGTTTTAGAGCTAGTACAAGAAATTGTTGCAAGTTATGAACTTTGGAATCGACTCGAAAATCCTGCACTTTCCATTCATCGAGTGCCTGAAGACCCGTCTGAGATCCCATCAGGTCTGGCTTCTAGTCGCCTCAAACGGCCTATCTACGCCCCTGATTCAAGCACTTCAAACCGCAACACGTCTCAAGAAGCTATTGATTCTAATCAACAACCAGTTAAGGTCAATACTACTAAAGCAACTGGCGACAAAGCTGCCGACGAATGTGTGGTCGAAATTCTTGTCAGAATGCGCAAGGCAAGAGAACTTACCTACAAAAATTAAGAAATAAATCTATTCATAAAACAACCAACAGTCGGTTTTTTTCTTGTTCTTTTTGATCCCTACCATCTCTTGTTTTATGAACCTAGTTGATCTTTAAACATTTATTGAAAAAATGCTCGCTTTGAATAAGAAGTTACACCTCAACAAATAAGGAAAATCAGATCAAATTATATGAAGCTGTCTGATTTTTTTTTCTTTTTACGGTTCACGATTCCTCCGAAAAAAAAAAAACAATCTGCCAACAATTGTGCAATTGTGTATATTGACAGATATCCACCGGCGAATTGAATAGTTGAAATTGACTCCTTGCGAGTCAAGAATGCCTCACAATTTACGACGTCCTCCTAACAAAAAAAAAAAACTTTGTTGTAATTTTCATTTTGTATGGAGTTTGGCCAAAACGATTTCTCACCACACTGTTTTTTAATCCTAAAGATAGATACCAAATAAGATATCACACAAAGATGTTTATTTATATGGGACTACTGGAGAATAATCAGGATCAACACAGAAACTTGACATGATTACAAAATCAAATAAAACACTTTTTTTGCATTTTTTCTTTTTAAAATTTAGATTGGTACCATAATACTCCTATGGATTAGACATCAGCTTTTCACTGCCACTTACAAACTCATCCAACTAAAAGAAGAACCAAAAACAACATCTGCTCCCCCAGAAGGCTAAGCCTAGAACATAATTATTTATTTCAGAAATTACTGGTCTCAAATAAAAGAGAAAAAAACACTGGGCTGCTACACTATTTGGCCAACAACATGTAGTGTAGCACTTCATTTCTTTTAGAAAGCTGGTTTATTTTTAGATTAAGTTTTCTCCCACTATGCTACTGACAACTGTGTAGTGATTTATTTATTTTGATATGCTGTAGCTTTAGTCTTTATTTTTATCCTAAATCTATCATACTATTGTTTTTCACCTACCTTGTCTTCAGGTATGTTTAAATTTCTTTTTATCTTTAAAAAAGATTAAAAACCATTATTTATATGAAATATTATCTTCAGTTTTTTTATTTTAACAAGCTTGTGCTACACTACAGCTACAATCTTTTTTAAGAGATTTTAGTTTAATTTTGAGAGTTAATTGTTGGACTTATGATGCAGAGAGTGGAACAATTTGGAGTAGAGAAGGGAATTTTGAACAAGGAGCTAAGATTTTAGGAGCAAAAATATCAAAAAAATAAAGATGGCTCAAACTCAATGATTTTCATTTCATTCACATTGAAGCCATATATAAAGAAAAAGAACAGAACATTTCACAACTCTGTGATATTATACAACAAAACTTACATCCCACCCACCACTATACAAAGGAATATTTGGCAGCGCAACAACATGTGCTTCAATAGACAAACCACTTTTTTATAACACAACTAAACATTTTATAAAATATTTACTACTATATTGATCACTACACATCAATACTATATTGATAAGTATCAAATACAACTACACATAGATGAGAATAATAACTGACTAGCTTAAAAACTAAATAAAATTGATAAGAGTCTAAATAAGAGCATCATAGGAATATCAAAATAGGATATAAGTACTAAAAAGAAAAATATTATCATATATTTTAGTGATGTTATATCTTAGGCTTGAGAGTCTTACTGAGATGTGTTGTTTGTTTTTTTCTCAAGTCCTGACAAAATACTAGATTTCTTTGAATTTTTAGTCTGGATTTTGGAGGAAGAAGATTGTTAGTTTTCTTAATGAGTGAGAAAGTGTTGAATCAATACCTGGATAATTTGACCTGAGTGATAAATTTGGAGGCACATATTTGAAATTGAGGTTTTGGAAACTAACATTGAAATAACTAAATGTTTTGAATTCAAGAAGTACAGAGAGTGAGTACTTCATGACACCAAACAAAATAAAAAAAACCAACTGTTAGCTCACAAGAAAAAAATAAAGACAAGTAAGTCAGAAATAATTGTTTTTTAGTTTTTCTTAGTTACTCAATTTTTGTTTTTTTAGAAACCCACTGCTCCCCCTTCCTTCTGCTTATGTTAATATGTGGTTCAGGGAAAAGTAAGTCCTCTATTATCCTTCAAGCCAATATCCTTCTTTTATTCTCTGCTTGAAATCCTAACCAAAAAAAAAATGCACAAAATTCATTGATTGTCTTTCAAGCTAGCATCTTGTATTTTATTTTATCTTTATTTTTTTATTCTTATCTCTTTTTTCTATTGTGCTCTGATTGAAATGCTGGTATGATGGATGAATCCTTCAAATTCCATGATTTTGAGCTGATTTGATACATAAGGTATCATAATAATAGCTCACCAAAAAAATATAAAAAATCTCAGAGGAAAAAGGAAAAATCCAAACATTCAAGTTTAATCATTCAAAGCCTTGGGGGTGGATATAAATCAATTCGCTGGCAAAAGGTTAAGTATTACTCAAATTTCTCTAAAAAAAATAATTTGTTTTTTCATAAATTGTCTTATTTTGAATTTTTTATTTTATTTTTATTTTATTTATTTTTCAGAAAGACTTTAACAATTTCAATTTCTAAAAGAACTGCAATAGATCTTACAGGGCTTCCTGTTAGTTTTATTTAGTTTTTTTAGCTGCTGTGTCACACTGCACTATTTTATTATTATTATTTTGTCCAAAAAAGACCTGTAGCTGTAGTTTCAGAAAAAACAATCCTACATGTTGTGATATTGTAGCATAGCTTAACAAGAGACACTAAATGCTTCATGCAGTGTAGCTGGCCCAACTTTGGAAGCAGTACAATCCAACCAGCTAGCCTTGTTATTGGCTTTGATGAATTTTTTATTAAAACTAAAAAACTGAAAACCAGACTGAAGAAACAAAAAAAGAAATTAAGATTCAAAACAATGACAATGAAATAAAAAGAGTAAAGAAACAAACCACGAGAGATAGATTTTTATCTTTATAGAAATAATGGACTTTTTTAGGATTAAGATTTAGAATTTTGGAAAGCAGACTAAAATGATAAAAATGAAAAAAAAAAAAAAGAATAAAAAGAGGAAATCAATGAAATAAACTAAAGTTAGTTCTTTTCAATTCAAACAAAGAAAGGAAAAGAACAGGAAAGAATAAACAAACAGCAAGTGATTAAACACTAGATGTTATAATATAAAACTTGAGATAATTCAAGATGAACAAAGATAGACACTAGATTCTATCTTGAGGAAAATAAAGAAATGTTAGGTTGAGTCAAATTGATGATGAGGAAAGTATTACTGGATTACATTACTAGTGTTACTCTTTATCATGGATTAAATAATTTTTAATCTTGATCTTGAAGAGTTGAATTGAGTGACTTGAGCAGATGAAGATTAAATTTCTTGCTGGAGTAAAAATATCACGCTTTGAGATTGAGAAGAAAAAATTGAAGAGAAAAAAAGGATCCCCCTGGCTAATTCAATTAAGCCATTTTTCACAAAAGAAACTCAACAGGCTTTCCTCCCAATTTTACTCCTTTAGACTCAATATACCCTACCAAGATTACAAATAGGATGAATCAAGCCCTGAAAGCAATTGATTCTAACATTGGTTCAACTCCTGTTATGGTTCAGCATGGCTGAGATCACAGTCCTACATTTTGAAGATATTTACATACATACAACCTGCATGGAAAAATCAAGATGGCTAATTGCTAACAAGTATTGATTGGCAGAACTCTTCTGCCCCACCTCACAGCATAATCAACTTCCAGCATTTTTATATGGCATTCCAACAAAACTTGGAACCTGTCACCTTAAAGATTTAGGAGCTCAAAAGGGCATAGATCCTTCTTTGATTGAATCGGCCCAGTGGCTATGAAATTTGATGAATAATGAAAAAACAACAGATCAATCATTCTCAATCTACTCACAAGGACATTGCAATCAAAATCAAAAATCCTGGCCTTTTTCTAAAAAACAATTTTATTGTGGTGGACATTAAACTAGAGCAATACCACAATGTTTCAGATGCTGGAAGATCAGACACATTATTCAATGGTGAAAAAATACCCACTCTTTAGCAAATTTCCCAACTAACATGATTCTACAACCTGTCCAGTTTCATTTGTAAATCCTAAAAATCATAAAATATTCAAATTAATAATTTAATGTGCTCAATTCTGGAGCATAGTTTAAAATACTTTCTTAAATGTAGTTTGAATATATTTTTCCAACTATGCCAAGCTATCCCCCCCAAACAACTCCCCTATTCTGCCACCATATTTTTCCATCATTGGATCCTTATGTTTTCTCAAGTCCTCCACCTCCCACTTCCATACATCTTTCCCATTTCCTAACCCCCCTGACACAATCACTCCTGCAATCAAGCCCTCTATCTCATCAAGTGTAAAAAGATGACTTTGATGATTTTCTTGATTGAGGAAAGGGACATACACCACCAGAAAAAATGGTGCAAACAAGGTGAGTTGCTTTCACAGGAACAAAGGGGACCCTTTTTTCTTTCCAAAGCAGCCAACCTTGGTTGATCCGTTTTTTCTGGTGGTGATATTCTGTTGGCGGAGGAGATCAAAAAAGATGAGTTGGTAGAGCTGTTGGAGCGCCCGCGCTGACTCAATAGCTGTGTGCGGCGGAACCGAATCAGTCAAGCATGCCGCGTCAACCATTCAAAGGATTTTTTCAGTTTTTCTTTAGATTTTTTCTTTGTTTAGTTTTCATTTTTTCTTCCTTCATCTTAACTTCTTCAATCTTGTCAACTCCGCTTCAACCATTCAGAACTCAGGAGGAGCTAGAGAGGAGTGTCTGGGCAGGTACTTGTCAAAATCCAATTTCTCAGATTTTTCACTTATTCCTTTTTTTGTTCTGTCCGACTATTTTCATTTTCTATATTTTTTTCCATTTTTCTATTTCTTTCTATATTCTGTGTCTCATCAATAAAAAGAAACTAATCCCCGCTCAATCATATCAAATAAATAAAAATCAATCACTCAGGCTTCTTCTCGCGGTGAACAATAGAGAGGAGTGTCTGGGCAGGTACTCGTCAAAATCCAATTTCTCAGATTTTTTGCTTATTCCTTTTTTTGTTCTGTCCGACTATTTTCATTTTCTATATTTTTTTCCATTTTTCTATTTCTTTCTATATTCTGTGTCTCATCAATAAAAAGAAACTAATCCCCGCTCAATCATATCAAATAAATAAAAATCAATCACTCAGGCTTCTTCTCGCGGTGAAAAATCTTTCTAGTATTTCAACATATTTATTGTCTTGATATTAAATTACTAAAAAACTTAATTTAGGTAAAAAATTATTTTTCTCTATTTTAAATTTGTTTAAATCAAAAATAACCATCTAAAAATTGTTTTGTTTCTGTGTCTAAGTTTTACTACTATTAAGTTTGAAATAAATTCTACTTCAAAAAAGTTTTCCAATCTCTTATCCCTACATGGTAGCAAGAGTTGGTTGCTTGGTAGAACAAACTTAAAGATAGAAGATAAAATCTAGTTTAATCCAAAATGGCTGATCAACCAAGTTCATTTAAACAGGCAGCGGAGAGTCCAGTCATTGAAGAATCATCTGATGAAGGCAAAAACATAAAAATTAAAATCCCTCTCCTTACTCGTAACAACTGGACAGAATGGAGAACAATGATGACTGCCGTTCTTAAATAAATTCTACTTCAAAAAAGTTTTCCAATCTCTTATCCCTACATGGTAGCGAGAGTTGGTTGCTTGGTAGAACAAACTTAAAGATAGAAGATAAAATCTAGTTTAATCCAAAATGGCCGATCAACCAAGTTCATCGAAACAGGCGGCGGAGAGTCCAGTCATTGAAGAATCATCTGATGAAGGCGAAAACATAAAAATTAAAATCCCTCTCCTTACTCGTAACAACTGGACAGAATGGAGAACAATGATGACTGCCGTTCTGGTCAGCAAGGGACACAAAGAACTGCTGAATGCAACTTGGTTGAATACAACAGTTCAAACTAAGCAAGGTCCGATGAAGAATAGTGAAACAAAGAAAGGAAAGAGAAAAAATGGCATAGGTTTCGGGTTGTTATATTCATCAGTCTTGGAGGAATTCAAACCAATGTTATTAGGTGTGGGCGGGAGCTACACTCAAGCTCTTTCAATTCTCATCAAGACCGCAGGCGAAAGTTCGATTATTATTTTATGTGATCGACTCTTTTCGCTTGTTACACTTACTTACGAACCAGGCACTTCTATTAGAAATCATATAACTCAATTCACTTCCTTGTATACAGCGGTTCTCTCATGCATAAAAGAAAACAATGACATCATGAGTGTATCAACAGCGATGGCTGGCGCATTTTTTTTAAAAAGTTTCCGGAAGGATGAGGAACTTAACCCTCTAGTTCAAAATTTATTTGATACAAAACCATTTACGTACGAAAATCTCTCTGATCGAATGATTACTGAGGCAAATTTTCGTGAACAAAAAGAAAACGAACTAGAATTACTTGCAAATGTATCAATGAACAATTCAAAAGGAAAATTTCAATCAAATAAATCATCAAATCGTAATGAATACTCAAACAGTTACAAAACAAAAGAAAAGAAGAAAACCAAATATTGATCGGTCGCTCCGACAAGAAACAATAAAGAAAATAAATCAAAAGGCAATTCAAACCCACTGTCCTCTGATCCCAATATAAAAAAAATGATAGCTGAGCAAATTAAGGCAATGATGAAGAATCCGGAGGCACATTTCATAGAAAATGCTTCAAGTTCAGATAGTTCTTCGGAAGAGGCAAACGTGGTGGAATCAGATACATCAGAAGACTCTGAAGAATCAGGCTTTATCGTTACTGAGGAAACAGGTTTTCAAATAGGAAAGAATGACCACTCAAAATTGCAGCTAGTTTTAGATACAGGTGCAACTAAATCAACAGTGGCCGACATCTCTTTACTCACAAAACCTCAAAAAATATCTAAATCTATGCGAACGTATTCAGGATCTATAGACATCACGCATGTAGGAAGCTTGCAATTAGGGAAATATCACATTTACCCTGTTTTTTTCGCTCCGTCTGGCAAATGCAATTTGGTTTCCATTTCTCAACTTGAATATCACAGTTTCCAAGTTGTACACAAGAATAAAATGTTGCTACTCGGACGCAAAGATACTGTTATTTGTAAATTCCCTCGTGTTGGGGATCTATATATAGCTTCTGTGTCAAACTCTACATCAGTTGGTACAGTAATGAACCTTGGCTCTGAAGATGTTAAAAAAGACTGGCATCTAACTCTAGGTCACCCCTCCTACAAGTATCTTAAGCAGTTTTTTAAATTAAACAATCTAGAATGGTCAGATAGTTGTGGCTCATCCAAATCATGTGAAATATGTAAAAGTGCCAAACTAACTAAAGCTCCGCATCGTAACCCCCTTCCATCTGCTAAAGTGCCCTTTAAAAAATTACACATGGATTTTCTTCAAATCTATCCTCAATCAAGAAATAGTTTAAAATATATTTTAGTTATTATAGACAATTTTTCTAGATTTAATAGGATTTATATGATACAAAAGAAATCAGAATGTGAACAAAAATCTTATCTTACATTGCCGAAATAAACAATAAACTAGACATTACACCCGCTATTCTTCATACTGATCGAGGTGGAGAATTTGGTTCAAAATCATTTTTACAAACAATTGAAAATCTTGGAATAGTTCTTGAACAAGGTCCTGCAAACAACCCTCAAACGAACGGACTTGCAGAACGTTTTAATCAATCGATTTTGACTAAAATGAGATGCATTCTGGCACAATCATCCGTACCACTTAACTACTGGGATGAAGCCGCTAAATTTTCTTCCTCAATGTCAAACATGCTACCGTCAAAATCCCTTAAGTGGGAATCACCAGTAAGTATCCTCTCTAAGCAAAAGAAGACTCTTGATCCAATCACCCACATCAGCAAGCTGATTCCCTTTGGTCTCAAGGTACATGTCCATACCACACCCTCATCAAAAATATTGCTTCCTTCTAAACCATTTTTATACCTGGGGTTTGAACCACTATCCGATGCAATGCGGTTTATAGATCCTGTTTCTCGACGCATTGTAATCAGTCGTGATTACACTCCCTCAACTTCTAAATTCCAGTATGACAGTATGTCATCTGTGAAAAAACCTTCTTCCACTCTTCCTATACAGATCTATACTCATCAGGTCTCCTCATCTATTACAGAAAAAACCGGAAATTCACCAGCATCTCCTACTGCCCAGGATGACTGTGTGATTTCCGAAAATTTAACACCAAATACATCGGTTGAAAACCCTTTAAACTCTAGCAAAGATTTATCACCTGTTAGCCCTAGTCAATCTCACGAATCATCCTCTTCCGCTTTGCAAGAAGTTGCTTCAGCTGTTAAAACCAAAAAGAAAACATCTAAATACTACACTTATATTCCGGCTGATGAGCCTCCAGCAAGAGAAATCATTGCTGATCTTATTCCTCAACATGTTTTAACAACTAACTGCCAAGGCCGGCTTCTTACTCAAGATCCATCATCAAATGCTGAGCAATTGAACATTATGGAGGAAAATCTTGATAATTTTGATGAAGATGATCCCAACGATGAGCTCAATCTCTCTCAAATTGTTTCTATGGATGATTCTCTTAATAATCAACAAGAAGCTGCTGAATGGAGGAAAGCAATGCAGTCTGAATTCGATTCTCTCGTTCAAAAAGATACTGGTACTCTTGTCAAAAATCCCGGAAATGATAAGATTATAGGTGGAATGTGGATTTTATCTAAGAAGATGAACGAATTTGGTCAAGTTCAAAGATACAAGGCACGCTGGGTATGTTTTGGGAATCATCAAGTTCATATGAAACATTTTTTTGAGACATATTCATCAGTAGCTCGAAATGAATCACTTAAATTACTGTTATCACTTGTGGTCAATCAAGGATTGTATGTGTATCAATTTGATGTTGAAACTGCGTTCCTATATGGAGAAATCAATGCTCCCATCTATGTAGCACAAGTTCTGGGTTTTGAACATCCAGGAAAAGAATCTCACGTGTGGCGCTTGAATAAGTCACTCTATGGTACGCGTCAAGCACCACGTAGGTGGAAGGATCATTTGACTTCTACTTTATCCAGCCTTGGCCTTCATGCCTCAACTATTGATGACAGTTTGTATCATACAGCAAACAAATCAATCATGCTTCACATGCATGTTGATGACGGGCTCCTGGTATCCAAATCTGAAGACAATATCCTCAAATTTCTTGAACATCTAAAAAAACACTATAAACTAAAAATTAAGAAAAAACCTACTCAACATTTGGGATATACACTCAATTGGAAATCTGATGGGTCACTAATGCTACATCAATCTGACTATGTACAAAAGATTCTGGATGTTTTTGACATGACCGATTGCAATCCTGTGTCTACTCCTGCCCCAGCGAACCTGCAACAAATCATGTGCAGAGATTCACCCCCTTTTGACATTACAACTATGCAAAGAGAGGTGGGTATGTTACATACTCTAGTGTTACATACGCCACCCGACATAACTTTCACCATTAACATTCTAGCTTGAAATGCCACAAAAGCTACGCTTGCCCACTGGGGAGAAGTCAAGCATCTGTTTCGATACTTAAAGGGATCCTCAAGTATTGGTCTTCATTTTTTCAAACAGCCAAATCAAGAGATCTTGTGTGGATGGGCTGATGCCGACTACGCAAAAAGTGAAAATGATAAAAAGTCAAAATCCGGGTTTGTAGTCACGTGTTTTGGAAACCCGATATGCTGGACAACAAAAAAGCAACCAATCGTTGCTCAATCAACAATGGAAGCTGAGCTTGTTGCCATCAACTTGTGTGCTAAGAAGCTTTGCTGGGTCTCTAAGTTGGCTGTTTCTTTAGCTCTCAACATACCTGTTCCTCAAGTAATGAATGAAAATATTAGTGCAGTCTTAGCCAGCAAAGAATCAAAAATCAATGCAGAAAGCCAACATATCGAAATTAGATTTCAATATGTGAAGGATCTAATAGCGAAAAAATTATTGGTACTTACTCATGTCTCATCCGCTGAAAACTTAGCTGACGTTTTGACTAAGCCTCTGCCTTGCGTCAAGCTACTTCAAGTAATGTCTCATCCGCTGAAAACTTAGCTGACGTTTTGACTAAGCCTCTGCCTTGCTTCAAGCTACTTCAAGTAATGCCTCTTCTTCAGCTTACAGCTATGGTGCCAAGGAGGAGTGTTGGAGCGCCCGCGCTGACTCAATAGCTTTGTGCTGCGGAACCGAATCAGTCAAGCATGTAGGGTTGACGGCGCCACTTTTGAAAAAGTGCGCGCTGTTGGGCACCAACGACTCAGCCTCAGAGGGCGCCAGGGGCGCGCATATTTTTTTAAGACAGTCATATATGGGATAAATTTACTTGTTATAGGCTATGTACAAACGTGTGACGGATTGATGAGAGGTGGATTAAGCTACCCAAAGGTCCTCTGGGTTCCAATTGAGTTCCTCTGCTGGTTCACCTTCGTTCCCATCAACTAAAATGCTATCGTTCTCATGGGCGGGTTGCTGAGTATTGGAATGCCAAAGATCAAAATCAAAGATTGTTTCTATGAATGTGTTTTCTCGTGCGGCGACTATTGTAAGACAGTCTTGATCTTTAGAAAAGACACCCTCCTCAAATGAGTCAAGTTCAACCGGTGTGAGGAATGTATCGTAAGCTAATATATTTTCGTATTCAGAATCATCACGAATGGGATTGTTTTGCCTCTTCTTATTCCTCGAGGCAAGCATTGGATCACCTTGAAGGAGATGTAGCTTAATTTGTGCTACCATCTTCAAAGTTGTGGGTGAAAGCCGATTCCTAGACTTTGTTTTGATAGCATTCATCATCAAGAAAAGTCCTTCAACTCCAGCCGCGTGAGGAAAAATTTCAAGAAGACCTATAGCTAGCGTTTTCAAAGGATCGGATTCGGGTGTCTTTTGTACAGTTAGCCAGTAGTCCAGGGGTCTGTTGACATTCTTGGAATTAAACGGATATACTCCATTGTAATAACGATTGACAGCATTCTGGAGTAAAGATGCTTCAGTCTTGGTGAACTTCCAGCTCTTGGCAAGCCGAAGTATCATTTGTCCGATGTCCAAGATTGAATGTTTTTTGGATTCAGTCTTGGTGAACTTCTAGCTCTTGGCAAGCCGAAGTGTCATTTGTCCGATGTCCAAGATTGAATGTTTTTTGGAGACTGCAACACAACGATAGGCTGGGTGAAGGAAGAAGGCAACAACATATATTTCTTCATGTAATACTTTAGTTTGTGCGTGAAGAACATCAAGACAGTGACTTTTAAAGGTTGCAAAACGAGTGTAAACATCAAGCTCGGAGATGCTTTTGTAAGTATTCAATAACTCCTTCCATATGTCGGCAAGTGTGGCTTCTTGTCGTTCCAAGTTCCCAATCGCATCAACAACTGGCTTCAGGAAACTGATAAGTGTCTGATTGGCTGTGAAATGATCACGATCCTCAATCACTTTTACAACCGCTGCAGTCATTGTGGGAGTATCGGCCAGAGGGTCATTTAGCAGCTCCAGGCATTGTAAAGGTTTCAAAACGAGTGTAAACATCAAGCTCGGAGATGCTTTTGTAAGTATTCAATAACTCCTTCCATATGTCGGCAAGTGTGGCTTCTTGTCGTTCCAAGTTCCCAATCGCATCAACAACTGGCTTCAGGAAACTGATAAGTGTCTGATTGGCTGTGAAATGATCACGATCCTCAATCACTTTTACAACCGCTGCAGTCATTGTGGGAGTATCGGCCAGAGGGTCATTTAGCAGCTCCAGGCATTTTCGAATGCTGCAGTCATTGTGGGAGTATTGGCCAGAGGGTCATTTAGAAGCTCCAGGCATTTTCGAAATCCAATCTCGTGTGACTGGACACCAAGACAAAATTTTGACATTGAGTATCAACGAGTCTCGCAGAGAGTTTCAAGGCCATGCTTAATTGCATTGGTCTTCTGCCATGTAGAAAGGTGTTCGCGCCAGAACCCAGCAGAGGTGAAATAATTAACAAGCGTCTTGTTTGCCTTCAAAACTGCTTCCATGCTGGGGTGATTGACAATCCGTTTGGCAATCAGGTTGAACATGTGCAATATGCAGTGGACACGAAGAATGTGGGGATGTTCTTCATTTAAAGCGTCTTGTTTTCCTTCAAAACTGCTTCCATGCTGGGGTGATTGACAATCCGTTTGGCAATCAGGTTGAACATGTGCAATATTCAGTGGACACGAAGAATGTGGGGATGTTCTTCATTTATAATCCGCTTCATATTTAAATACCAAGCCAAAACAAAATCAGAATAAAAATTACAATAATATCATATTGGTGAATCACTCACTCAAAGCTTCACCATTGTTGACGGGGAATCAGTGACAACAGCACAGATTCGGTTGAACCCAATTTGTTTTGCTCTCAAAGAGCTCTTGATTGCTGAGAAGATATTGTCAGCAGTGTGTCTCTTGGAGTTTAAGTCGAGTACATCAATGAAGTACTTCTTCTTAGCACCTTTCAACGCCATCAAAGCATATATACTATTTCCCAAGTTGTCTGTCCACCCATCCAGAGAAAAGGTAAGGTTTTTCTAATCTTTAAGCTTTTCAAAAATCTCCACTTCTCATCTTGCATGTATTGTTGGCAGAGTTTTCTCTGTCATCTGTACTCGTCGGGGTAGCTTATATGGTGACCGGGCTAGTTCGGATTGATATTCTTGAAAATAAGGATTTTCAAGATAGGAAAATGGTATATTGGAACTAATGAGAGACTTCAGAAGTAATTCATGAAGATGGGAGACCTTTTTATTACTCATTTTCCAAAAATAGTTATTGACTGATTCTATTTGGCCGGTGGTTTTAGCAGGTTGAATGGATACAGAAATGCAGTGGCTGTCTTCATCAGAGGGTTCTATTGCTTTTGAGCTTGTCGGAGTCTCAGTTGAACTTGCCAGGCAATCTCAAATATAAGTAGATTTATTTTCCGGGGTAACCGTTGCGCACACATTTTTTATGTGAGAGAAGAGCTGGGTAGGCTTTGCTTGGCTAAACTCCTTCTGACAGTGGGTGCACTTGGCTCGACGCCGTCGAGATTGGTCTTTTCGCAGGTTGGACATTAAAAATCCTGTCCATTGTGGTCCATGTGCTTTTGTTGGCTTGCACCACTCCGATGAGCTTGACCCACTGGGTTGATCTCTGTCTGGGGGCATTGTGTTGAAAGTCGAAACTTGAGGATTGAGAGCCAAGATTCAAGAATCAGAAGTCTCTCAAGTCTCAAGTGACGAGTCTGACTCTCGAGTCTCAACTTTCAAGTTTCAAGGAATCAAGTCTCGACTCTCGATCCAGAGTTGGACAGGCTCTGGCCAACTCCCAAGTCTTCCACACAGCTGTCTAGGCTGTTCTGTGCTGTCTGTCAAGTCAATGACAGCCTACCATTCAACCATTCCGCCTGCAGAACCCCATAAAGAAAAATGTGCGCGCCACCCCCCTTTTAGACAAATATGTGCGTGCCTGGGTGCGCGCGGGCGGGGTGGGCGCACCTTGGCGCGCTACTGGGGTTGGCGCCGTCAACCCTACAAGCATGCCGCGTCAACCATTCAGAACTCAATCTGATCGAACCAAATTTGCCAGTAAAAATCAAGCTCAATCAAATACTAGGTACTCGTCAAAATCCAATTTCTCAGATTTTTTGCTTATTCCTTTTTTTGTTCTGTCCGACTATTTTCATTTTCTATATTTTTTTCCATTTTTCTATTTCTTTCTATATTCTGTGTCTCATCAATAAAAAGAAACTAATCCCCGCTCAATCATATCAAATAAATAAAAATCAATCACTCAGGCTTCTTCTCGCGGTGAACAATCTTTCTAGTATTTCAACATATTTATTGTCTTGATATTAAATTACTAAAAAACTTAATTTAGGTAAAAAATTATTTTTCTCTATTTTAAATTTGTTTAAATCAAAAATAACCATCTAAAAATTGTTTTGTTTCTGTGTCTAAGTTTTACTACTATTAAGTTTGAAATAAATTCTACTTCAAAAAACTTTTCCAATCTCTTATCCCTACAAGAGCTTGAAGGTATCAAAAAACTTTGGCTTCCATGTTATTTTCACACATCTGAGGGAGGGAAATTTGGGGGAGAGGAGTAACTGGGTGCTCATTTCTGAATGAGCATCTTAGTTTGACCTAGTTATATACTTGGTTTCAAATTCAAGGCTTACTACAACATTGAAACTATGTCACTAGTTCAGGGAATTTCCAATAAAATTAGGTAAAACTATCTTTTAGAATTGAGCACCGTTAGTAATCAATCATATATGTTTTTGATAGAAAACAAAATCATTATTACTCTATATGTTTGGGGAATAAAGAAACTCCATTCTCATATGTTTCAGAATGAAGGAGTCAATCTTATATGTTTAAGATATTTTCAT
Organism: Uromyces viciae-fabae; assembly: GCA_000785685.1. Taxonomy (NCBI): domain Eukaryota; kingdom Fungi; phylum Basidiomycota; class Pucciniomycetes; order Pucciniales; family Pucciniaceae; genus Uromyces; species Uromyces viciae-fabae. The sequence goes on from JNCO01002452.1 coordinate 18,657, forward strand.
CAAAACTGTAAGACTTCCCGTCAACTTTTAGATTGGGCGTAAATCCCCGTAACTTTAATTTAGAGGTGTCTAAATTTCTACGGACGGTGGATATGTTTCTAAAAAACATATCTTTCATCTCACCTTATCTTCCGGCTTTCATCAAGTATAAATTCAGCATTTTTGGAGTCTCAACTTGAAAGAAAAGATGACAGATCCCAACCATTCTAAAAACAAAAAAGAAGCCAATAATGAAGATTCCATGCTAAAGGATAATATTGAGGAGTGCAAGAAAAATCCTTCTTTTGATAATTCTCATTCCTTCATTCTTGTTGATAATT